>JAZHGK010006993.1:0-15894 GCA_037855215.1 Waitea zeae | reverse complement strand
AGATTCTTGCAGGCTATTACGTAATATCACGTTGTTTCAAACATCCAAGCAGACTAGCATCCAACTCTTGATGATGCTGACACAAACAAGCGCGATTTTGAGCATGTTGAACAGAAATGATGTTGTTAGGCTCTGTCAGTATTCATTTTTTGGAATGAATCCTGCAAAATGGCGCGACTCTGATCTCACTTTGCGCAGCATATCGCTTGCGGAGCATCCTTTTTCCTTTGAAGATGCGCCTTTCCAGAATTTCCACGCTCACCTCAGAACACGCGGTCTCTGCGGGTGCTAAGTTCCAACTCCAGCGGACGGCACCATGTGCGCCACAGTCACGTGGAGAATCATGCCGCCATCGCGTCTTCGACTTGCGCATTGAAGGATAGTATTGCGAATGTCCATGTCGATAGCTTAGTTCCGGTTGTGTATAAATACGCAGAGTATGTGCGTTTTCTCTGTGCATACCTGATTCTTAGCCATGGCTCCTGTCGCTACCATCGACCGCTCTCAAGAAGATAAGTCTGCAGTAGCAAACAGCAAGGCGGTCAACAAGCAGGATGTGGTGTTCAACCCATTCTACTCGCCTGCCATCGCCGATGACGGAAACCAAGAGTACAAGTATGCTGGTTACAAGGTGAGCCTTCTTATTTCTGGTGGGAACCTTAGTGTTGATAGTTTTCCTACAGCCAATTTTCCCTGACGTGAAGTGGGAACCGCTCAAGGAGATTGAGGTTACAGACCGTGGACTGTCTGCTGATCCGTCAAAAAAGAACCTTTTCTCCGCAGCGAAGGAAGTCATCACATTGACGCCAGCTATCGGGACTGAGATCAACGGCATTGACCTCCGTCAACTCACAGATGTGCAAAAGGACGAACTGTAAGTTTCCGTCTGAATCACGCACGTTTATATAGATACAAATCAATCAACAGTGCGTTGCTTGTTGCCGAACGCGGTGTTGTCTGTGAGTAATCCCTCTGCATAGATGTATACGCTAAGTTCTAACGTCAGATAGTCTTCCGCAACCAGGACATCAGCATCCACGAGCAATTAGATCTTGCGCGCCACTTTGGTCCATTACACAAGCATGCAACTACTCCCATTCCTAAGGAGCCCGGTCTTGAAGAAGTACACGGTTAGCTTTTCTATTTTTGAACTGAAGAGAGTTCCGTTTTTATCACCCCTTCCAGTTGTTTACAATGACGCGTCACGCCGCCCTGATGCCTCATCGTTCTCCAAGATCGAGCTTTGGCACTCAGATGTCAGCTACGAGCTGCAACCTCCGAGCACAACGTCACTCAAGGTCATCACCGGCCCAGACTTTGGCGGAGACACACTGTGGAGCTCTGGTTATGTATGCTCTTATGTTATTCTCTAAGTGTTTTGATTATTGACTTTTCCCTCGCAGGCACTTTATTCATCTCTTAGCCCTGGATTCCAAAAGTACCTTGAGGGTCTCTCTGCAGTACATTCCGCTGTTGCCCAAGCAGACGGCGCACGCGCAGCTGGTCTGCCTGTCCGACGCGAACCGTAAGTCACGGATTGTAATTAATCCTCTCTTGGTTTCTCAAAACAATTTCCTTTAATAGGATTGAGACTGTGCACCCCGTTGTGCGCGTTCACCCTGTAACGGGCTGGAAATCCGTCTACGTTAACCCTGGTTTCACTCGCCGTATCGTTGGTGTTCCAAAAGCCGAGTCGGATCACACACTTCAGTTCCTGTTTCGCCAGGTGAATGCATCTGGCAAAACTTGCATTGGCTGGATTTAACACACAAGTCTCCAGATCAGTGAGAACCCCGATTTTCAGGTTCGCTTCAAGTGGCGGCCAAACGACATCGCCTTTTGGGACAACCGGGTGCGCTGCTTTTTCTGTACTCTTCTCCTAATCACAAGCACTTAACTCGAACTCCAGATCGTCACCCACTCTGCGACTTTCGACTTCTGGCCGGCCACGAGACATGCTCTGCGCGCAACGCCCCACGGCGAGCGTCCCGAGTCCGTCGCCGACTTCGAGGCACGTACGAACCGCGTCGCGAAAGACCGGCAGCTCGAGATCTGGCGTCAGCAGGGTGTCGATGTGGATGCCATTGTCAGTGGCCCTAAGACGAACGGCAAGAATGAGAAGACACGGGGCTACAATGACTAAGGTCCAATGTAGAACCAGCAAGTAGAAGTTGAATGAGGCGTACGATATCATCAGTGGTCGCACTTTGTTTTGTGTAGCTAATCCCGAGTTCAACTAACTCGAAAAGTTGTATGAACCGAAGTGGTACTGAAAAGGTTCAGAAGAAAGCTACACGCAATATTGAAGCACAAACAATATTATCATTAATGAGACAAAGCTGTTACAAATTACATGTTTCAAAGCGCTTTACGGGTTATTTTGCACGCATTATGCGCAAAATCGAGATCGTGAAAGGTCTAATAGTTTATTCTACCACCGCCTTTTGGAGGGTGCTGTAGATCTGAGAGTGGGCAAGCGAGCTTGAGGTGGCCTCCTTCATCGGGGTCGGCGGCTCCTGGTGGATGGCCTCATCGACCATGGACATGACGTCCATAGCGCAGCCGAAAGAGAAACTCCAGCCGGAGCCGGCGTGGCCATACGAGTGCACGATGCGGCTGTGCTTGTCGCCGTTGATGGCGTTCTTCGGCGAGCGAAGCTCGCGCTCGACGCGGACATCGCCCACGCGGGCCGGGCGAAGGCCCTTTGCGATGGGGTAGGATGTGTCGAGGTGGTCGGTGGCGATCTCAGGGAAGAACTCCCGGGCGCGGTGGGCCATGCGCTGAGCGAGCGGGAGCGACTCGTCGAAGTCCAGGTCCCACTCGTCGGGCTGGGAGAAGCCGCCGAGGTAGAGAATGTGGTCGTTGCGTGGCATCAAGAAGATGAACCTGGGAAAGTAAGTGTCAGTAAAACAACCGGGCGGTAGCAAAAGGATAGACGACATACTCGCTGGTCTCCTTGCCTTCGGCAGTGGCGCTGACAACAAGGGCGCGCTCGAGCTTCTCAAAGCGCGTGCCGTCGTTGTGAAGACGGAGGACGGCACCGCGGAGCGGGTACATGTTGTCGCTGGCGGTCGTCTGCGCACCGAGACCAGTGGCGTTGACGATGGCGTCCGCACTGAAGCGCTGGCGAAGTTCGGTCTCGATGTCGATGAGGTCGGCCTCGATCCTCTCGTGAACGAAATGGGCGCCCTTGGCCTCGACGAGCTTCTCAATCGCGATGAGAGCGCGGTCGGTGTCGACGACGGGGGAGAGGTGCTCGTAGGAGTCCTTCCAGTGGTTCTCTGGCATGAGTCCGACTTCACGCACGATGGCGGGGTCGTGGCGGAAGCCGGCGACACCGCTGCGCTGGATCTCGCGCATCTTCTTGCGCTGCGCCTCGTCGTCGGTCACCTTGAAGGGGAAGAAGAAGGTCGCCTTGCGCATGCGCACGCCGTACTTGGTCGCCAGGACGGGATCCGCGGCCATGTGCGAGAAGATGTGGTAGGAGGTCATGCTCCAGCGCTTCGAGTGCTCGAGAGAAACCACATCAGCATGGTGCCCGCAGACTGCGGGAGGGTATTCCCAGCTGGAGGGTCGTATGTAATCAGTTGAAGCAGAATGCAGGCTCAATGAGGAAGCACATACAGAGCACCCGCAATCTGAGAGGTCAAGCGCTTGCCGTCGCGGCTAGCGAATTGGTCTGCCAACACGGTGACCTTGTAGCCGTGGTCAAGGAGTGCCCAAGCAGTGGTCAAGCCAATGACACCGGCGCCAATGACGAGAACGTGAGCAGCATCGATACCCGGTGGCCGGCGAGGGGTGCGTTCGGTCGAAACGGGAATAAAGTCACGAGAGGAAATCGCTGCAAATGAAATGGCGGTCGGAATTAGCATCAGCTTGTCAGCTTCTGGTATAGAGGCCACTGTTCAAACAATGGGGAGACAACGTACAGTTCATGTTGTGCTGCCGAAGTTATGTTGCGTGTCTTGAGTGCTGAGGAGCTGAATCCAGTTATTGGATGATGGAGAACTTCCAAGAACATTGTTAGCCCTTATATACCACAGCAATCCATCCCTGGTAGCTCGATAACAATGGCGTGCATATAGTAACTGGAGTGCAGAGCGCTGGGATGAAAGTCCATCGACCAAAGCTCGAGAGTGTTCTGGATTGAGAGACGCTCGTGGATGTCCCCCCAAGCAACAAAACACTCGTACCGTTCACGCACATAAGATGGGAGTCCCTTCCATTGGTAGCTTCCCCGTCCTCTTCGCGAAGTTACCTTGCGAACGCAGGTTAGAGGTTGGGTATCGTTTCGTGATGCGTGCACCTTGGCCGAGTTGGCGAACTCTGCGAGGCAATTCTTTTAGGAGAAACAGAATTGAGCGTGTTACTCACTGCACGTTCGTTATACCGTTCCTTCTTTGGTGAAGGATTAGCCCAACAGTTGTCCAACGTGCTGTACATGCCAGAGAAAACCCCCGGTTGCTGCAACCCCGGATTTACATTCAAACCATACTCAGGGGCGAGCCAAACGATACGTATGCGGCAGAAGAGTCAGTGCGGATGAACCGGAGCATGGGGCACGGGACCAATGACATGGGAAGCCGATGGCGAATGCACCCTGCTCTCGATCCGGAGATTCCGGATTTTACGCCACAGGCCTTTTGTATTTACTTGTACAGTTCATCCCCCGATGGGTTGGGGCTCTCGAACGCACTGGCCACAGTTTCTATTCTGTAACGAGGTCGTCCTTCAAAACGTGAATAACGTTTCAACAAAACGATGAACGGACGCACTGCAAAAGAAGTCAACAAACCGCATCCCGAAGCGTTGTTACGGCTCGCCTCCGAGAGACTGCGCGAAAGCCCATAGTGGATGTCCGAAAGCCAATTCAAAGACCCGAGGTTAGTTGATGCCAGCAACTGATGCCCTCTAAGTGGCTGTGGGCGAGAGTGTTCGAGACAGAGCTACAACACAAAAGTTCAGGTTTCCGAACTGACTATCATCACGGTTAGCCCTCGTTCCACGTATAGCTACAGCTCGTGTGAGAAATTTTCCAATGATGTAAGCGCCACCAAGTTGAAGTGAATGGAGACTCAAGGCGCGTGCTTGAGTTTCCAATAAGTGAAACGTTGTGAAGTGATTAGGCTGAGTAGAGCTCCCACAAGGGAACGTTCGCAACAGCGGCAATCGCAGATTTTTTTGGACGAAGCGGTAGTCACGTCGATGGTACAGTTGCCCATGAGCCCAAGTACAACTTTCCTATAGGCGTGGTTGGTTTTGGGTGTGTTTTGGGCAATCGCGAGTTGTCTCGCGGAGAAGAAAGTAGTCGGCGGGGCGGTGGGGACTGGTAGCTGTTGAACCCGCGTCAAGTAAAGGTGGTACCGAGCCCTCCAGCCCTGGGAAACGGGTGCCTGAGATCCTTCCTTCTTACGTAAAGTGCTACAGCTAGTTTCTGGTGTCCGCCTTGCACAACTGATATTTGGACACAAATCGCCAGCACGCATGCACTATTCTGCTTGATCAGTCTTAGAAACGGATTTTTAAAAAAATATACTTTCTACTTAACCGAATTAATGGGAGACCCACAATCAACATATGCAAGTAACTCCAGGCCCCAGGGGGAGTTCAGCGCTCAGGCCTCAGGGCTGTGGACGCTTTTACACGCTGACCCGGATTCTGGTCCTCTAATTCTGGTTGAAACGTCGAGCGCTGAGCGCACGTGCCTCGCTGGTCCTTTCGGGTCTGGCAAGACGCCGAGCGCAGGTTGTTCTGGGACATCACCGACGCATATACGCTTCTCCTTTTCATATCACGACTATCTAACGCACCAGGCCTCTCCTCCACAAATTCCGGCTACTTTACGTATGTAAAGCATTGCCTCTCGATCGAGCCTACGCCCAAGAGTGGCAGAAGGAAGAGAAAAAAATGGAAGCTGCTCTGAGAAGTCAACCGCTACTGAAATTGTTCGAGTAATTTATTTCTAGTAATACTGATGATCTACATTAAAAATATGCCGCTGGTACCTGTGAGTAACGGATGGAGATGCCGTTTACAGGTTTTCAAGATACTAAGTGGCTAAGTCGGTGCGAAAACAACCTGTTCCAGTTTCCCCAAATCTTTGCAGCACCCTTTCCTACGCTGATTTCGTTGTTGTACTCATAGAGAGCCTAAGCAATGATTCTATCCCAGGATAAGCTGTGAACTTGGACACCGCTGACTGAGGGCCCAAGGGAATGGTGTCCATCGTCAATGATGTGTCTGATTTAGGAGTCAGTGACCCTGTGGTATGATCAGTCTCGCCAGCCTTTGCATCCGCCGGTGAGGCGTCTCCCTCAATATTGTCAAGTGCGAAATCAATCCCATTTTTCCCGGGAAGTCTATATTAATTATCATACTCTACATGGAGACACACTAATTTTTGAGCCCACCCACTCACTTCTCAATCTGAGCCAGAGTCTGGAACTCGTTGTAAACCTGCGCGTGAGGAACATCGCATGCAGTTGACGACAGGGCGCCCTTCATGGGAACGGGCGGCTCCTGGTGGATCGCTTCGTCGACCATGGACATGACGTCCAGAGCGCAGCCGAAGGAGAAGCTCCAGCCGGAACCGGCGTGGCCGTAAGAGTGCACGATGCGGCTGTACTTGTCGCCGCCGGTCGGGTTCTGCGGCGGGCGGAGCTCACGCTCGACGCGGACGTCGCCAATGCGGGCTGGGCGGAGGCCCTTGGCGATGGGGTAGGCCGTGTCGAGGTGGTCGGTGGCGACGTCGGGGAAGAACTCTTTGGCGCGCTGGCCCATCTTGGCGGCGAGGGGAAGAGTCTCGTCGAACTCGAGGTCGGTCACGTCCGGCTCGGAGAAGCCGCCGACGTAGAGAATATGGTCGTTGCGGGGCATCAAGAAGATGAATCTAGGAGGAGAACAGGTCAGGAGCCTGTTGACCGGGATTTGCAATTAATGACTTACTCGCTGGTCTCCTTGCCCTCAGCGGTAGCACTGACGATGAGTGCACGCTCGAGCTTCTGGAAGCGGGTGCCGTCGTTGAGGACGCGAAGGACGGCGCCGCGAAGGGGGTACATGTTGTCGCTCGCAGTCACCGCTGCACCGAGACCGGTGGCGTTCACGATCGCGGCCGCGTTGAAGCGCGCGCGGAGCTCGCTCTCGAGGCTGATGAGGTCGCCGTCGATGCGCTCCTGTACGAACTCAGCGCCCTTGGCCTTAACGAGCTTCTCAATCGCGATGAGGGCGTGGTCGGTGTCGATGACCGGGGCGAGGTGCTCGTAGGCGTCCTGCCACCTGTCGAGAGGCTCGAGGCCGACCTCATGCACAATCTTCGCGTCGTGGCGGAAGCCAGCAACGCCGCTGCGCTGGATCTCGCGCATCTTCTTGCGCTGCGCCTCGCTCTCGGCCACCTTGAAGGGGAAGAAGAAGGTGGATTGGCGCATGCGAACGCCGAAACGGGAGGCGAGGACGGGGTCCGCGGCCATGTGAGAGAAAACGTGGTAGCTGGACATGCTCCAGCGCTTCGAGTGCTCGAGAGAAACCACATCGGCGTGGTGTCCGCAGACTGCGGGAGGGTACTCCCAGCTATGAAAAATGCAGGTTGAGTGTCACAAACTCAAAAAAAATCAGAATTGAGAAACACCCACAGTGCGCCCGCAATCTGCGAGGTCAAGCGCTTGCCGTCGCGGCTGCCAAAGTTTTCTGCCAAAACGGTGACTTTGTATCCGTGATCCAACAAAGTCCATGCAGTAGTAAGGCCGATGACACCCGCGCCGATGACAAGGACGTGAGGGGCACCAAGGCCAGGTGCCTTGCGAGGGGTGCGATCGGTAGAGACGTGGATGAAGTCACGAGCGGAAACCACTTGAAGTGCGTTAGTTTTTTTGGTTGAGTGTAGTTTTTATTCAAGCCGGGAGGCTCACTTTTTGTTAATCTGGGTGAGTGTCTTTTGGAGTGAAGAGGAGGTTTGTATGAATGGAGAGCTGGGGAGATGATGGATAAATCTGGCTTGACGAGTGAGCCTTTTATACCAGTGAAAACGCAACGATATCAAAGTTCTGCGAGCCAGCGCAAGTGTGGCGTAGGGCTCAGGAGCATGGCAGCCCGTTCTGATTCATCGGGGCCTCCAGCCCTTGCTGGCTTCCGAGCAAGATCCAAGGCGCGGTATCGATTTTCGGTGCACGCGCCGGTGACCTAGTGCCCCTCCTCAACGAGTTTCGATTCCTAACAATGATGGATTCGCCAAGAAGAGATGCATAAACATACACGCAATGAGCACGGGCCAATGATCATGTTGGTGTAACACTTGACCTTGAGTTTCGAGTTACTCCGGAAGTTTAAATTTCGGAATCTGACAGCTCTTCGCGCTCGCTCGCAGACCAAAAGGCTTCCCAAATACAATGATAGAGTTGAGTTGAGTATTGAGCAGCGATTGTCAACCGTTGAATGAACAGTACGGAGTATGAAACTTGTGGGTAAGGATTGCCACGTGCTTGTCCCGCTCGGCCCTCCCAGGCTACTAGCAGTGGCAACAACCGTAAATCCACTTAAAGTATTCAAGTGCCAACATCCACTTTCGGCCACCTTGAGAAGGCATCTCCGGCTAAATTTCGTTTGTCCCAAAGCTTCGACGTTGCCAATGCTCTGCACACATATTTTGATTAGCTCCAGTTGACCACCAGCTCCAACTCCGCCAGTATCCTGGCTCTTCCGGGCTCCAAGATGATCCTGAGGCGCATCCATGATCCTAAGCAAGCCCTTTCTGCGACTAATGTCGAAAATGCAACTCTCGCGCCATCGTTAGTACAAGAAATGGTACAGTAATACATCTATACATAACAGAATTCCAAATACGGATATAAAGTCTCTGATATCGATCGATCCCTGTTAATTCCAAATGGCGGATGTGGCCGGAAAAACTAGCTCGCATCCTTCAACATTGCGATCGAGTTTCCTGTTTCCAAAAACTACCCGTGACTCTCATCAGCAAGAGACGGTCCAGCACGGGTGGCTGAGCGATGACTGGAGGCCAGTTCGGCATGACGAGTGATCACGACATGTTCCCGAAAATCAGTGTATTTCGGAGCTATTGTTGCCGGGCTGAAACAGACAGGTGACCCAAAAAAGCGTTCTGGGTTTGCTTTCGTATGTTCTGGATGGCTCGCGAGCGTTGTGTGTTGGGTCTATATAGCACATAACGGCGGTTGAAGGTTTTTCAGGGACGAGGGGCAGTGTTCCTGTGACGGAGTACGTGCACATCGGTCATCACGACACTGATTGAATACCGCATGATACATCCGCTCATCAGTAGTCAAGAAGGTTTTGTAGGATTCTTTCTATTACTTACTCTGGCATCACCTGATATACACTTATAGACAGGTAGACGTATATAGTACTTTCTTTGGCCGGCTGCTTCTACCGGAACCGCATCCCCGTCCTCCCCCGGATCTTCCAAGTACTATTGAATATTTGATGTAACCCGTCAATCTAAAGTTAGGAACGTATGCTAAAAGTGGCAGGCAGTGTTTAGTCCGAACACAAGGCGATGATCGTCCAGAAAGAATTTGTACCAATGTCACACAAATGCGAGAGGAACAACGGCAAACAAAAAATCAAACTACCCCGGCTCTCAGCCCGAGCTTGCGCACTCACGTTTCGTCATCATTTCTATATATCGGCAAATGTGGCGGCGCCAAGACCTTTCCCAGAGGATGAAACACTACATATGCGTTAGCTGCTGGCCAAAAGATTTCAGAGTCGAGTACAATATCGAGCATTATGAACTATGGCAGCAACAATGAATATGCAGGTCCAGCGAATGAAATTTCACCAGCAGGCTCCGTCCTGTTGCCAAGCCGATTATGAGCGCGCTCAGTGTAAGAAATTGGAAAACAGAAACAAAACCGAAGCCGGAAGAGTGGGTGCATCATGGTGGTTCAACAATCAAGCATCGAGAACCGTGCAAACTTCCGCGGGCCGACAAGATTGATGTCACAAGTACCGTCAAAGGCCCTAAAGCTAATTATTGGCACCGCCCGAAGGCGCCTAGGCCCTTGCTGAGAATGCCTACTCCGGGTAAACGGAGTGCTTCCCTTCGGGCTTGAAATATTTTTGCAGTTGGTAACAACTTGTGGACCCCACTGTGTCTACTTAAAACTGCAGTACTTCGGGCCGCTCTGATATACCAATTCACATGTAAGAAATAAAGATATTGAGCTGTGAAGCTTAGTTTTTGCTTTGATCTTTGTACTAACTGTCACATAGCTCAGGAAACTCTATGGTTTGAGAATCTTTTGAAGATTAGCCAGTTTCGAGGTCCAGGCACGGGAGACAATGATCATTGCACACTATAAATGCTCTTACCTATTACTTTCGTCAAAGTACGCTTTCAACTGATTTGTACGCCCAAAAATGTACACAGGACAACAGGGCGATTATGTGCTATGTGAATACATAGAAATAGGACCAAGCAAGACAACACGGGCGGACGCATACTTAACATAAGGAAAGCTGCAGTATTTTGTGCTATTTCTTAGTCAACTATTATTTCCGTCCCAGAGAACGCGATCTGCAATATACCCTAACAACTCCAGAAACTCTAACTCAAGTCCCTCCCCGTTTATGACTTCAATACATTCAAAGCCCTGCGCCATAAACGCACCAATTATATGACCGACAAGATGGCGACTAAAACTGGTATCCTGGAATGCCAGCTTTCTCACTCTGCCCATGAGCCGTTCCTTGCGGCGTGGATCCATGTTGAAAAGGCCAATAATGAAAGGCGACGAGCTGGGTGACGGACCAACTACTACTAGCCTCTGGATAGAATGGAGCGAACCCAATATGCGCACAATTGCGTTCTTGTCCTGCTTGTCTATGAAAGTTTCGTTAACCCTTAGCTCGGAAGGGTTGAACATCTGACAAAAAGATGTGTTGACAATCGATTTAGCGAATCGTATGACGTCGTCATTGGACGAGTTCCCTATTAACACCTCCACAGAGTGTGAACTGCTTTCCCCATCTACGCCACAGTAGTTCATCGACACATTTACAGACAATGACGAGGAGTACACCACTGGATCGATGATTCTGGACACGGAAATTATGCGTGGCGACGTAACATCTGATCGAGCGAGCAGAGTAGACTTTGCAAGACGTTTGACCTCTTCCAGACAACTTTCGTCCATCGTATCAATGTCGCAATGTACCTTCATATTGTATAATACAGATACATCGATATGCCGCATCAACCCGACTATTACAGCGGCTCTATCACACAAGTGGAGTTGACGAAGATGTGGCAGACTTGCTGTGACTGTAGTCAGTGACACAGGTGGACGATCAAATGGCATCACAATTGCATATGCGAGCGACAACTCTTCTAGAACCGGGTGAAGTGTAAGCACCTGCACCCACTCTTCCACCTCGAGGCTTATTGGTCGTTGATCCAGGCTTAAGCTGTAGGCGTTGTCTACACATAGCCGGCGCAGATGATGACCAAAAAATGCACGAAATGGCGCAAGAGGCGTTTTAGTTAGGCTGATTTCCGAAAGCTGGGGAGCGATGGGGAGGCTAGGAGTAAGCTCTGCGGGCCATTGGGGCAAGCGAAGAGAAAGCGATCTTAGTAGTGGGGTACTGTATTCTTTTAGCATCGCAGAGAACCGGCGATAACGAGCGAGGCATCTGCTATTATCCCCGTACATGGTCACGTTGAGCGAACGTATTTGTGGCAAATGTTTGAGCGTAAGAAGCAGCTCTTTAGCGTGAGAAGTCTCGTCTGCCGAGTACGTGACGTGAAGGTATCCACCTGCAGACGGGCCCAGCGCTCGAGCAAGCTGCATTTCGATTGCGCTCAAAGGTGTGTTGTTGATATAGCTCCATAGGCATGGACGATTCAAGGCAACTATGCGCCAGTAGGCACACACCGAGGCAAGAATGCAAGGAGTGCGCAGTCCGGGCGACGAATTAACCACGTCTGCAAATATCATATGGATGGTTTCCTGGGGTAATCGATGGAATGGCACCAGCCCGTTGCGAGCAGTGCGTAAAATATGCAACTCGGATTGCAGCGCTTCAATTCGCTCATCAAGCTCCTCGAGGGTCTGCGGCGGTCTGTCTTCCTTCGGACGATGACAGGTGCAGGAATAGCTCGACGTGGAAGCCTCGGGCTGATGCAGCGCCGCTGCTTGAGGTTCGGTGTTGCTTGACCAACTCCGTGAGCGGCGACGGCGAATACTGCTCCATAGCAAAGGGATTTGAACGTGTTGAAGATCAGACATGCTGTAAACACAGTGACTGTTTTTGGGCAAGAGAAAAATGGTGGCAAAGCCCGTCGAGGCACGTCTGCCAAACGTTTATAGGAGAGCACATGAGGCCGACGCCAGCATAGTCATAAGTCATGGGACAGTGGCTGAGGACCCCCGCGGGGTTTTAGCGCCTTGCCCTGCAACCTTTCCTCTTCCTGCACCACACGCCTCTCAGACTTCAGTTTAGGCTGCGCGAGTCTCTGAGACTCATACCACCATTCACCCATCCTTTTCTTCCTTTTACGCCGTCGCCTCAACTCTTCTATCTCTTTCTTCTGCCTGCTCATCCATCAAAGTTGGCATGCCGAGGTTCTCTGGCGTACTCCCAGTAACATTCCAGGCGCGTGGCTGACCAGTCTCTCCCGCCAATAGGGGTCAGATGGACGCAGGGTGCGGGTAATATAGAGATTAAATTACTTTCAATACCTGTCCTATGTCGTGAGCACGACAGCCCGCCGACGTCTATCGAAGGAATTGAAGGATGGTTCGGGATCTCCGTCAACGCGTGATAGACAGTTGGGTTGGGTTGGACTTTCTTCATTCCTATATATATTCGTATCTCATGTATTCTAAACCTCACGGTATCAACGCGATTCTCAGCTACCCTCATCCCTCGTGTGATTCCTCGCCCACAACTCTCGATCTCTCGTCCTCGACCTATCTTATACCTTCTTCTCTCGATCTCAGGCCGGTCCCTGACATCCTTGTCCGGTAATTTCTACAATTGACCGACCGACATCCACTTTCCATGCCAAATAAAGTGCTGATGCAGACTGATTGTTACGCTCTCAGGGAAAGCAATATTGCTAGTGCACCGTATGGCTGATGCATAAGAGGAACCTCACTTGAGATTGACAGCCTTTTTCTGAGTTACGTTCAATCTATCATCAAGCTTAAGCCAACGCTCTATATTTCAACGCACCAATTCATGTCCGATCCATAAAAAAATGATATATGTATGAGTTATCTAAAGAGAGTTCATAAAAGTAAGTGCTTGTCAACGAAACTACATAACACAAATGTAGTACTTTAGACTAGTTACTTCTTAGTTAGTTATTACTCCCGTCCCAGAGAACGCGGTCAGTAATGTATCTTAATAGCTCCAAGAATTCTAACTCAAGGGCCTTCCCGCTTATGACTTCAATCTCTTCGAATCCCTGCCCCACAAACGCGCCGATTATGTGGCCTACCAGATCATGATCGAAACTTGAAGATTGGAGCACCAACTTTTTCATTCCGCTCATGAGTCGCTCCTTGCGGCGTGGCTCCATGTTGCAAAGACCGACAATTAAAGGCGACAAGCTGGATGACGAGCCAATCACCACTAGCCTTCTAATGGAGTGAAGCGAACCCAGGATGCGTAGGATCGCGTTCTTTTCCTGGTTGTTTATGGAATCGTCGCGAACCCTTAATTCAGAAGGTTTGAACATCTGAAAAAAAGATGTGTTGGAAATCGATCGGGCGAATTGCCTGGTGTGCTCGTTGAACGAGCCCAGCAGCTTCAACTCTACCGAGCGCGAATTGCGTTCTCCAGTCACACCGCTGTAGTCCATCGACACAGTGACGACCAGTGACGAGGCATGGTCCTCTCCGTTATTGGACCCAGACATAGTAAGTATGCGTTTTGGCGTTGTTTTTGGTCGAGCGGAGAGAGTGGACTTTGCAAGACGCTTGACCTCCTCCAGGAAACTTTCGTTCACCATACTATTGGGCTCATTTATCACGTCGACGTGTATACTCAGGCCATATAGTGTAGATACGTCGATACGTCGCATCAGCCCAATCATTCCAGAGGTTCCATCAGCCAAGTGTAGTCGACGAAGATGTGGTAGGTGTATTTTAGTTGTAGCTGGCGGCGCGAGTGGGCGGCCAAACGGCACCACGATTGCATATGCGAGCGATAGCTCCTCTAAGACCGGGTGTAGTGTAAGCGCCTGGGCCCACTCTTCCACCTCGAGACCTAGTGCTCCTGGATCTCCGAGTCTGCTATAGATATTGTCGACGCATAGCCGGCGCAAATGTCGCCCAAAAAGCGCACGAAATGGCGCAAGAGGCGTTTGAAGCAGACTGAGTTCGGCAAGCTGAGGAGCAATAAAGAGGCTAAGGACGAGCTCTGAACGCCATTGGGGTAAGCTGAGAGAAAGCGATTTCAGTTGCGGAGCGCTGTGCCCTTCCAGCATTCCAAAGAACTGGCGATAGCGAGCAGTCCATCTCCAGCTATGATCGTACTGCATCTTCACGTCAAGCGATTGTATTTGTGATAAATGCTTGAGTGTAAGCAGCAGCTCTTTAGCGTAAGAAGTATCGTTCTCCAAGTACGTAACATGAAGACGACCGCCAGCAGACGGGCCCAACGCCCGGGCGAGCTGCATTTCAATTGCTTGTGAGGGCGTGTTGACGATGTAGCTCCATAAAAGCGGATGGCCCAAGGCGGCTGCGCGCCAGTGGCTGCACACAGAGGCAAGAATACAAGGAGAGTGCAGTCCAGGCGACGAACTGACGACGTTTGCAAATATCATATGGATGATCTCCTGAGGTAGTCGGTGGAAGGGCGCCAGCCTGTTGCGAGCGGTGCGCAGAGCGCGCAACTCAGATTGCAGCGCTTCAATCCGCTCATCGATCTCGTCAAGGGTTTGCGGCGATCTGCCTTCCTTGGGAGGGTGACAGGTACAGGTATGACCCGATGTGGGAACCTCTGGCTGGTGTGTCGTTGGTTGAGGTTCGGCACTGCTGGATCGATTGTGCAGCGAGCGGCGATGGCGAATACTGTTCCATAGCGAAGGAACTCGGCCGTGTTGAGGATTAGACATAGTGGCCGCTTCAGGGTAACTGGAGAATGGCAAGGGTTATCAACGCGTGCTTGTCAAGCGTTCATAAGATGTATGGAAAGAATGCACGGAGGGAACATGAGGCCGATGCCAGCACGGGACTGTGATAAGCAATAATGTTGAAGATTCACATTACCTCATTTGGTAAGTAGTGGTGCCATGTCGTCAATCTATGACATTTAAATCCTGAGCGCTAATCCTCGAGTTTGAGTGCACAAAAGCGACACGAAACGAAGACAAGAAAAAGACTAACAAGTAACAATGGAGACTTAAGGGAAAGGATGCGAGCCACGTGGGACAGCCATGGTCAAGGTTACGTGTGTTAGACTCAACAAAACCAAGGTGAGTACAAGTACTGAGTAGAGGAGATGCTGGTATGATGCATTTTCAGGGATGGGTCCCGAAACATTCTCATAAATCAAGTTTTGGAAATGTCGAAAACATACAGTCAGCCTTTACTCACAAAACACATTCCTTTAGGTGCATGTACCAAAACAAGGAACATGCAGCCCCTCACTACAGGGAAAACAGGTTCCAAACGGCAACAGGCGACGAAAGGTACAAAGGAGGACAAGAAAAGGAAGACCATAGACATTATACCGACAGGTCACAAGTCTATTAGGGGCATAGAACGTCGTGGATAGGTCATTAGTACAAGATAACTCAAGAAGCAATTGTGCGTGCAGTAGAGACAAAAAAAAGACCAGAGAACCCTCAAAAAAAAAAAAAAAAAAAAAAAAAACAGGCGAATGGTATGAAAGAGGAAATACGAAAGGAAG
>JAZHGK010006992.1:0-11018 GCA_037855215.1 Waitea zeae | reverse complement strand
GGTTTCAGTATACTTTACAAGTTCTTTTCATGTTTTAGAGCTGATTCCCTCATTCAAGACTGAGTTTCCTCAGAGCGCCTCATAAGTAGGATTTGACAAGCAGTGGTGAGTTGGATCCACGTAATTACCTTCTTTGTTATTATCCTGACATTCACATTTCGCACCTTTTGCCCCTGGAGCACATCATTACTTGAAGCATCCATCGGACTTGTGGTAATCAGTATATTTCGCATGTAATCAGTACTCATATAATTTTATGGGATTAATTGAAGTTAGCGGTGTCATGCTATTGCCTTAGACATTAGTCAAAATTCCCAAATGATTTCTTTATTTTTTTGTTTGACATATTTCCGACTTTTAAATACTATACTCATGTTTCGGGGCATCACACCATCAGGCTAATAAAAAGAGCAAATAAATCTATCGGGAAATGTAAGCAGGAAAAAAAATAAGTCCAAGTGAGTGGTCAAAGACGGTACCTTTACTTTCTCCCCGCGGCTGGCCCCTCTTCTCTCATCGATCGCTCTCCCGCACACAACCTCCGCTGCACTTGGGCTTCTTCTCCCGCCCCATTCACCATCTGAGCCTGCGCAATTGGCGGCTCCCTTCTGGTATGCTTCAGATGTGGCCAACCGCAGGCCCGACCCGCGACCTCTCATACAGATAAGGCTCAGGTGACCGTGGGCGGAGGCAACGAGCGATATGAACGATCAGCCCGAGCCAGTTGATATAATTGCAACGCTCTTGGTGTACTTTATCTACTTACTCAAATATCAGTTAGCGAGTTATATCACGGGCTTTGTGGAACTATATGTCGACCTGTCCTCTAATTTGAGCTTTAGTGTGCCGGCTAAGATGGTTTACAGTCGCAGCCAGAACTGTCACAATAAGTCCTTTTCTGGCTCTCTCTCGCGGGCGTGGGGAACTAGCACTAGCAAAAAATAGTTTGTATGCATGATAAGCTACGACGCCATTAGACAGAAGAATACACATTCAGTTGAGGTCCGTCCGACATTGAACATAGATGTATCTATTCAGACATATTTATTGACCAGATTAGTTCCCAATATGTTAGAGAGGATAATCGTAAGAGCGAGTTATGCCAGGTCCAAAGACGTTGCCAGGGCTATTCGAGCCCTTTGGATTGCGCATTATGCCGTCGATTGTCTATTGATGTCAAGCACAAATTAGTTCGCGATTCTGAAACAACAAGCTTGCAGGGGGCTATAGACTTACGATGCGGTAGTCGCCATATGGGCCGTACGCTGGTACTCGTGTCGAGTTTATAGAATGCCCCAAGACTTCCGTGAGAGCGGTCCCGTTCTCGTCATAGATGAGTGGGACCTGGTTGGCCAAATCCGAACATGGCCCATAGTTCACGTCTTCTTGAGTCGGAACCAGACAGTAGACACTGCCTAGGAAGCGAAAGGTCGTAGAGGCGTCCGAGCTTTCACGACCGGCGAGGGGTGATGCGATGACGGCCGTTGCTCCAAAAACAAGAGACACGAGGACTGAAGTTGCGGCACGCATGAGTGTGATCGAAATGATACTAAGAGTATGAGTGAAGGTTGTGGACGAGATAGATGATGGGATAGGATGACGGCTATAAACCTATGAAAGAGAGTGGGACCTTTATACCAAAAGAGTGGGAAGACCAATTGCCTACTCGGAACGTCCAGCCGTGACATTAGGTTGTGACAGAATGTGGATCGCCACGCAGAGCTGAGACGGTAATAGCCATGGAACGGAGACACCACACCGTCTTTCACAGCCACACTACTTGGTGAACCATGTTCGGGCAAAGCTGGATTCGAGTTTGGTTGATGCGTTGGCTTGATCAGCCGATCGAATGTGAGCAGTGTAATTGTACACCCCCTTGGGGCCGGTATGCAACGCATTAGTGCTGGGCTAAGCGGCGAGAGCGACTTGGCATAGTAAGGGCGGCTGTGTCGTCCTGAAGTTATCTTCCGCGTCGACCGGCTAGAAAATGACGGCAACACACAGTCCAAAAACACGGCTCTCAGGACGCCCAATACGAACGGATGCCATAGAAAATAAGCAGGTGCCATAAACTTGAACAAATGCCGTAGAAACTACTGAACACTGAAATATCAGTGTTGACAAAAAAAAAATCGAGTTTGAATAAGAAACCCCTCTCGTACTGTGTGTAACACTTACACTGCACCTGAGCCTTTTCAAGGGGAAAAGACGATAAAATTGATGTGCTCGTTATATATCAAAGCTCCCGATTGGGCATCTACCACTGACGTTGGCGGGGTGATGTCCAATCAAGAGTTGAGCTAGCTGTAAGAAGGGTCCACGTGAACCTTGAACTTGTGAACTTAATGAGTTTATGCCAGAGGGGCCAATTTGGGCGCCCCACAGGCGCTACATGCGGAATTCAGTAAGTGGAGCTTTCTGTCTATCTTTATAACATGTGTATCCAGAGTTTTCTATAAGGGTTTACAACATTAGCTCAAGACTTCACTAGTGTCTGAGTGAATGTGCAACAGACACACCTGTTGGAAGGTGTGACAACAACTTCGCGCCCACGGCCCCTGGGGCTGTGGCGATCCATGGAGCAACGGCCGCATACCTCCGATCCCACGCATAAATCATCGCATCATGCATCAGGCGTGCTCATCGGAAGCACCATCAGGCCGTAACAAAGAACAGGTGACAAAGCGAGACGGTTCAATCGACCAAGGGGCTCAAGGCACAGCAACAAAAACACGGCGATGGCTCCCCGTCGCCCAGGAACTGCTCGAGTACTGGTATCTAATTGAAAGTACTGGTCAAGAAAAAGGGATGAACGGCGTAGTACATACATAATTGGGCTGTATCAATGGTATTGAAGCTGTGCTCTCCCAAACATTGCCTTCGGCATATACCACGTCGGGCCTTTCAACCAAATCACTGAGGTAGAACAAGAGAAACAAAAGCTTTACCTTTTCCTATTTTTCAAACGACGTGCGACGTAAGTGAACTTCTCTATTTGCTTTGTCAGGTAAGTATGTACGCATAACACAGAAATATAGCCTTAGTGAAGCAGATTGCTTGACGTAAACAAGAAAAGTCCTTCAAGTCATGACATTCGCGTCGATCATTCTACATTTGGGCGGTTTCTTGAGCGACCTTATGCCATTAGTACGGAGAGGTAGCAGGGAATCGGTTATCTTTGACTTGGAACAACTGAATAAAAAGCTGATGCGTTGAATGAGATCACTTTCAGAGGAGAAGGATTTAGCGGAGGTGACGAAGGATGTCGCGCGAGACTTTGTTCTTGCCCGTCTGCGTCGACAAAAAGGAAGCACAGTTTCCCAGAGTTTCCCAGTGCTAAACTCGGAACTCCCAATATTTCGACCTGTCGGGCTGTTCTACAAGGCCTCTCACTATTATCCACAGGAGTGTAGATGTGGATAGAATGCATTGTCTGATAGCGCAGAAAAAAAACGAGATGACATAAAGTACCGATAGTATGAAGCTAGAGAGTTATAAGAAAAATACTCGATATGGGCAAAGTCCCAATTTCTCAGCTTCCCAGGACTGAGAGGGTGAGCGGGTGGGTGAGAGTGACGACGGGACCGGAGTGACGCCTGCTGTGTACACTACTCCAAGTTCCTTTGCAAGTTGTGCCAAATGGATTAGATTGGCATTATTTAAATAAAACGAAGGCGCGGATATGATTATGTGTATATAAATGCGCACCCCACCTTTTGATTATGGGTTTGCTGACTATTCATGATGCTACACTAATGCCACTACTCTCCTTTATCTGTGAAAGTCTGTTTACATAATAATTTAGTAAACTCAATCGCAATATTAACGTTTCTTTCTTTTTACTCTTTTCCGCATATTTTTCATCATGCGCTTCGAAGGTCCGGAATGGGACACTCAAGCAGGTCGTCAGACTACACACTGGGAAGCACGGGGCATTATAGAATGAGAATGACTGCATCAAGTGACCAAGAGAAATCAGGCAAGGGTGTCTAGTAAGTGGGCTAACACAACACATCACGAACAGGTACAATTATAGGCAGTCAACGGGCCGATGAAAATTGAAGAATATACTCTAAGCTATAAACGACGGCAAACAACGGCGCGATGGTTAGAAAATAAGTATGACGATGCACATAGTTTCGACAGAAGACGAAAAGTGAATCGAGTTTCACTGGCACCAGCGCAGGCTCTCATATCGTATTCTTCATTGGGCCACCTCAGCTGTTTGAAGGGAGAAATCGTAACCACGCGAGATGCCGGCTCCAAACATAAATTCGGTGTTGTTGCCACTAGCTTTTGGGATCTGCACCTCCCCATCCTTGAACTATTATGGAGGAAAGTAAGATTAATTACAGCTCAAGCTAGCCAAAAAAAAGAGCAAAAAAATAACAAAACGTACAAGTTGGTATTTAACATACAAACGGCTCCCAACAGGCAGCTCTTCCAAGAAGATTTTATGTCCTAGAACTTCGAAGGCAGCGTTCCCATTGTCGTCGAATGGAATTGTAATCGCTTTGGCTGGGTCACATGCCAGGAAAGGGCCTTCCGTTCGAGGAGGTACCACACAGTAGGTGTTGGGTAAAATACGAAGGTCTGTATCGAACTCCGATTGGCGGTTGACGAGAGGAGACGCAATGACTGTCGATGCTCCGACAAGGAAAGCGACGAAGGCTGAGGTTACACCACGCATGTCTATGACTCGAAGAAAGGACGGGAGTGGTGAGGGTGTCTGAGAGGCTGGGTGGGAGATGTCGGCACTGTCGTTTGTAAAGAAGGGTTTTTATCCAATGGCTCATGTTGAAGTAGGGTCTGAAGTGGTGGTCTGACGAGGATAATACACCACTGTTGCGCGTAACGGCACGAGAAGCGAAATCAAAGAATGCGTTAGTTAACTGATAGCCGAACAGGGATTAGCAAGAGTGCTGATACAGATGGCACGCCGTCTTCTTAGTCAGCGAATGCATGATGACATGCCGATGCTCTCAAAACATGTTAAAAACCTATTGACCTACTCAAGAGTAGAGCTGGTGCCTCCGTTGAGAGCATTTTGCGACGTGTCATAGTATGTCGTGAATTGATAAGTGTTCGAAAAAATCAGTTGCACCAGGTTTCTGAATCAGCGGAGCAAGCTTGCATGAAAATCAAGGACATGTCTTAGAAGTGTTTTCGGGTAAACAGTCGGCTTTGGTTCATCGCGAATGCACGAACGCTGCCGTGAGCGTGGGTCATAAGGCGGTAACGCCAAGCTGAAGTGTTTGGAAGGGTGGGAGTGCTGACAAAAGGTCGAGGCTCGACGTGCCGGTGCTGCCACGGCACTGGAGTGATATGTAGAAGGAAGAAGAGAGCAACGCAAAGAACTGGGTGTAAGGGCCTTTCTAGAAGCCGGTGTTCGCCTTGGTTGGGATTGAACTCGGGGACTCGGTACACGACTTAAACGGGATACGGACGACAATGCCCGTATAACCAAAGGTGACCAGATCAGGTATGCATTGGACTTTGAGTTGATTCGCACGCAAGCAATAGTCGGATTACCGTAGCAATTTTGGTTGCACGTTATTTGGAATCAGCAATGATCTTAACAAAGATATCAAAAATGATGTTTTTTTTGGAAGGGGGGGGAGGCTGATGATCAAAGAACGAAAATGTACGTCCTGACCGAGTACAATAGAAAATCGGAGAAGCTTTCCAGGATTTTGCTAGCAAAAGACATCGTGTAGCAGGGGCGAGATGGAACGAGGAAAATCACACCAAGTGAACAAGCAAAACCAAACAAGGATGTTTAGGATGTTTAATTAGCGGGCGAATCTTAAGTGAAGTGAAAATTGCATCACGAGTAGATATGGATATGGGCATCAAATGAACTGGCAAAGTCTGAAGACTGCAGTAAATTATAAGAGGTGACAAGTATGAGAGTAGGACGAGTGGAAAATGAAATTGGTGTAACAATGCACACAGAGGCCACAGCGTTGAACCCACGCGTCATAGGTTCCTGGCGTGTACCGGACGCAGTCAGACGTGTAAGTAGACTGTGCCCCGCCCGTTTGTTCAAGTTGGGGGATTCCTCAGCGAGTCGCCTCACCCCTTTGGAGGGGGAAATCGTAGCCGCGCGTGATGCCAGCTCCGAACAGGAAATCAGGGCTGTTAAAGGTACTAGGGATCTTCAACTCGTCATCCATGTACTATCGTAGAAAGAAGGAAGGTCGGTTACACTTAGAGACGGCAAAAACCAACGCTCTAGAGAAAAAATACATACAAGTTGGCGTCTAACGTAAGGGCCATAAACAGGTAGGTTTTGGATGTGAATGCTATGCCCCAGAACTTGGAAGGTAGAGTTTCCGTTCTGGTCGTACACAATTGGGATCTGCTTGTATACTTCACATCCTTGAGGACGGCCTTCCGTTTGAGGAGTCACCACACAGTAGGCACTGGGTAAAATGCGGAGGTCTGCATCGAGCTCCGATTGGCGATTGACGAGGGGGGACGCAACGACTGCCGACGCCCCAGCAAGGAAAGCAGCGAGGACTAAGGCCACAGCACGCATGGAATGTAGCTTAAAAAGTGAGGGAAGTGGGTAGCTGGAAGGTGGGACCAACACTGCCGTTCGACAAGAAAGGCTTTTATGTGATTTCTAATATCGGTGTAGGGTCTCAAACGGTAGAATGGCGGGGATAATCCAACATTGTCCTGTGCAATAGCACGAGAAGCGCAGTCGCCGAGTGCACTGGTTGGCTGATGGCCGAACAGGGATTAGCGAGAGCGCTGACACGGTGGGCCACTTTAGACATTGGAAGTATAACGACTCGCGTCGACGCCCTCAAGTCTTGTTGAAAATTTGCCAGCTTGCTCAAAAAACAAAGTTGCTGACTAAGGCGAGAGATTCCACAGTATGTCAAAGCATGGTGGGAGTCGGCAAATGGTTGGACGGGATAGCTGCGCCGGGTTGCCAAACCGTCGAGACCAACCCGCGTGAAAATCGAGCGCGTACCCCGGAAGTGTTTTCGGGAAACAGCTCTCGCTTCGGCTCACTGCATATATGCACGAACGCTAACTGTGACCACGATGTGTGGCTGTTTAGTGTCTAGAAATGCAAGAGGGCTGACAGGAGTTCGAGACTCGACACGCCAGTGGGACTGCGGCACGAGGGTGATGCATTGATGGGAAGAGGAAGAGAGCGCAATAGCGACTCGGGGTTAGGTCTGCAAACTTATTCCTTTGCGACAATGAGCCCATGTCCATCGCTGGTCCCCTAGCACCGACGCACAATTGAACTTGTCGATTTGAACCGCAACTCCTAGAGGTTTTAAACTTTTGGAAACTGCCTTTTTTTTTCTTTAGTTACTTATATTTCGCCTTCCCCTGTTCAGAGACTAACACATGATCATACATATCTGGGAGCCCGTTTCTTGGTCCGCATTTGACATGACTTCCTTGCTGACCACACCAAAAACTTTCTCGGTCTTCTGGGGCAACACTTTTAGTATGTGGAGGAGTGTGTAAGCTTGACCACTCATATTATCGACGACAAATCGGCGATAGGAATATGCGGAATGGGCAGTCATTTAATATTCACTCTCTACCTGGGACAATTGGGCAGTCCGGGCTCCGAGGACCACGCAATCACGCCGCCGTCGACTTCCCAACCTATCGAACAAGAGTGTCCTCCCTCCTCGTCCAGCCTCGTCCCCTCCGTCAAATCGGCGACTCAAACGACCTCTGCCGCGTGACGCGTCTTCTCGGCTGGGGAGCACATGTCTTTTGAAACAGGGGAATGCGCGATAGTAAACCGTATCGAGCAGCATCACCCATTCACGTGATGACCTTGACTCCCGCGGCGACCACCAACGCTACGATTCAATTTCGGCCGGCCATAGTAAGGCATGACGCACAGCGCCGTAAGCTTTGGCCGACCTGGGTCACTGTGTTCCTACAGTAGCCACTGATTTTCATGGATTGTCTCGACTATAAAAAGGGCTCTGCCTACGCTAGCTTCAAGCTCGTCGAAATCCACTCTCACATCACTCGCTATGGCGCCACTCACCAACAAGAAAGTCGTTGTTATCGGAGGCTCTGCAGGCATCGGATACGCTGTGGCGAAAGCCGCGTTAGAAGAAGGCGCTTCAGTTGTCATATGCTCTTCCAACCAAACCAAACTAGACGCTGCGGTGCGTAGTTTGGGAGGCGGTGAAAAGATCTCGTCTGCCGTCGTCGACTTGACGAACGAGGGCTCGATCAAGAGCTTCTTTGAGCAAAGTGGAAGCTTCGAGCACCTGGTTTTGACAGTGAGGCTCTCTAGCTGCCGTTGATTCTCATGCTGCCCTGACATCTTCATTCCAGGCTGGCGACAATTCAGCGCCACCAGGAAACTATCCTAACATTCCTCTCGATAACTTGGGCGATGTGATTCAAATTCGATACACAGTATGCACATAACCATCAATCAGTCACGAGGATTTTGACTAACAGACAGCACCGCCTGACAGGCTACCCTTATGTGCGGCAAGTATGCACAGGGACATGTCACCGAGTCGATCACCACCACTGCCGGGAACGCAGCGATCAAGTCCTACCCAGGATGGACGCTAGTCAACGGTGTGGCGTCCGCGATCGTGGGCAGCTCTCGAGGGATGGCCGTCGAATTCGCGCCACTCCGGGTCAACTGCATCGCCCCCGGAGTTGTATCGACAACGATGTGGGCGGTACGTGTCAAGCTTCAGTGGTTGATCCGCGTCCCTTGAAAGGCACTTACACATGCTCGTGCATTCAAACGTTCAGACAATGCCAGACAAAGAGCGCGAAGAATTTCTTTCAGGAACCGCAGAGCGTCTCCCTGTCAAGCACGTCGCTGACGCAGATGAAATCGCGGATGCTGTGAGTTGATACTCCTGTATGTTAGGCAACTGTTTTTCAATGACTGACTTGGGCGGTTACGTAAACTGGTGTCCAGTACATCTTTGCTATGAAGTGCAGATACCTCACCGGTATGTGTTGACGTCTGATCGCCCTCAGACAGAAATTTATTGTGTTCTGATCCAGGTCAAGCCATCTATGTGGATGGCGGTGGATCAATCGTCTGAAAAAATGGATGTATGATCGTGTCATAGCTGGATAGAAGTTCGCGTTTTTAAGTGAGGAGTAGAAAACTCAAGGCGTGTAGTGTAACAATCAGACACAAATGTTTTCTTTTGTATTGGCATTTTTTGCAACACAAGTCGAAGCTATCCTTGCGAGAATTGACTCAAGATTGCGATCGCTGGAATTTTTTTTTCTGGTACAGAGAAGAGTCATGACGCGAGGAGTGTGCAGAGTTGCCAATTGGTACTTCCGGGTTACAGCTTTCCATCATCGTCGCTAGTGTAAAGTAACCGTGCTTGCCTTCTCCCAACACACTGCTGCCGTCGAGGCCAACACGCCAACGCTACCTTTTAGGAAAGCGTCGAACTCGACTGCGCCCGCTTGTCTACGACGCATAGCCTGGCCATGGCGGTCCAAGCCAAAGTCCGAGAATGCTCACGTAAGCGCTTCGAACCCCACACAGCCTCCCAGCCTCGTTTGGCCGCTGCTGCCGCTGCTGCACCGCACCAGGTCCGCGCCTAAATACAACATCGGCGCGTGTTCGCTGTTGAAGAACGACTTCCACCTACCGACTGCTACTTCCGCTACGACAAACATGAGTTGGACACCCAACAATAACGCTGGTGGCTTTGCGCCTCCGACTGGACCGCCCGGTGGATTTGGAGCTCCTCCTCCAGCGTGAGTCTTATCGTGTCACAAATCCTCCAAGTTCAAGATCGTTAAAACCTGTTTAATGGCAGAGGCTTTCCTTCTCCGTAAGTAACAAAGTTCATTTACAGTGGCCTCGAACTCATCATCCTGGCAGAGGCTTCCCATCTGGATATGGCGGCGCAGCGCCTTCGCCGTTTGGGGCTCCTCCTGGCCCCGGCGGGTAAGCGCCAAACTTCATCCGTGTCTTACCTGTTTTCTGAATACACAAACCCTCACCAACTACAGTTTTGCGCCCCCGCCTGGTCAGGGCGAGCGCTCTTTTGGACCCGCATCTAGTTACCCTGGCGCGCAGTATCACAACCAGTACGGTGCCCCTCCTGGCCCGCCCCCGAATCACGGCAGCCCTTTCGGTCCCCCATCCGGTAGTCCGTACGCCCCTCCGAGTGGCAGCCCGTACGCCCCTCCGAGTGGTAGCCCGTATGGTCCTCCGTCCGGTCAACATAGCCCATATGCGCCTCCTCCAGGTCCGCCCTCGGGTGGACATACTCCAGGCTACGGCCCGCCCTCTGGCCCGCCGCCTGGCCAGCAGTGGGGTTCTCAGAGTCAAAACCCGTACGCACCCGGATCTTATGCCCCACCAGGTAAGTTGACCATCATTGTTGTGGATGATTCACGTAACCGACCGTTTTGTCAGCGAATGCGCCTCCCCACATGCCACCTCGGGGTGTGCAGCACTACGGCCCGTCGTTCCAGGGTCAAAACAATCAGCAACAGCAACCGTTTTTCGAGTACTCGATGTGTAATGGGAAAAAGAAGGCCCTTTTGGTAAGTCCTTGGGATAGTCACCGACTTAGTTCCTAATCCTTATTCGTGCGAACTCTCCAAAGATTGGCATCAACTATACGGGTACCAGCGCTGAATTGCGTGGGTGTATCAATGATGTACAGAATGTCAAAAACTTCTTATGCTGTGAGCTAAGTTCAGTTTCGTCTTGGTGGCACTTTTGACATATCTGTTCGTCAGCGAGCTGGGGGTACAAGGAACAGGACATCGTCGCACTCACGGATGATGCGCGGAACCCCCGCCAGATCCCGACGAAGCAAAACATTGTACGCAGATCGGCCTTCCTCGGCGAAGTTGTTTTTATTGACGGATTGTACCCAGGTGGACGCGATGCAATGGCTCGTGAAGGACGCCAGACCGAACGACTCTTTGTTCTTCCATTGTGAGTATTTCTTGCCAGGACGCCCAGCAAGTTGAAGCGTCAGCTGATATTATACAGATTCTGGCCATGG
>JAZHGK010006991.1:0-15730 GCA_037855215.1 Waitea zeae | reverse complement strand
TTGGCTTCTTCATCTACTATTCTCTTTTGGCCATGGTACGGGTTCTTTTTCTTGGGGCTGTAAAGCTTCATCGACTTCCTCGCAGCCAGGACTGGGAAGTTTCACCTCATTGGCGTTCATGCCTTGTTCAAGTTAGGTTTACATCACCATTGACATGTTTGGTTTTAAAAGTATACATAAGTATATTACGCTATGTATTCTTATCTTTAGCAAACGTTGCAGCCACTAGCAACGGAAATACAAGAGTCGCGTCGGCAAAGACCTGCGTGAGTGGTGTTTTCAACTGGTGGCGTGGGCGGCTGTATCCATGTGCGAAAAACTTACCTTAACGGACTCCGAGCCTGCTCGTATCTTTCCCCATGATACAGCCTCGTCTGGTCGTGCTCCCGAATCAGAGCCATCAAATTCTTGCCCAGTATTCTAGAAGAGCGTCTAGAAGTTGGTCATACTATTAAAAAGCGGGGGATTAGGAATACTCACAATATAGACACTAAAGTCCGCTCCGTTTCGCTAATAAAGCATAGCTCAGTGACATTCAGATGCGAAGGTGTTGAACATACTATGAGCATTGCGTTTGCGATCTGATGCTTGCAAATTCCACCGCCAAGTATAATCATGCCAGCCTTCTTCGATTTTCTTGACAATTCGTTGAGGTTTCGTATATCCTGAACGATATCGATGATAAGGCCTGGGTTACGGAAACTGTGAAAATAAATCATGTCGCCGAGTGACCCATCGGTAAGCGCAGGACAAAAAACCGGGATGTCGTTCTAACATCACAACTTTGCTCAGCCTTTTTCATGTGCAAAAAGAAAAGACCAGTTGAAAACAGCAGCACACCCACCTTATAGGCCCAGTAGTACACGGACTCTTCGTTGTTGATCTCCTTTCCCAGTCGTCGTATGAACGAACTTGGAGTCCACACTTGTCCAGTAGCCTGCTGCTCGGACAACATGGTATCCAAAATAGGCAGGAGCCAGTCTTCGAACTTGCAATAGTTATCGTTCGGTACTACGAGGTTCCCAATCCGATTCATGCCTCGCTTCCGCAGATCTGCCCCGTCAAGATTGAAATCGGCAAGATACGTCTTGCCCAGGCATTTTATAAAGTCCTCTTCAATACCGCCCGCGGTAGTGACTATTGCAGAGACGTGTTTGTGTTTGACGAGGTAGAGGATCACTTCACGCAACCCAGAGGAGATGAGATTGGAAGTGTAACCGAGAAATATGTTGCAGCGCGTTGCAGCACGTACTTCATCAGGTCGGTACTCGTCCGACTCGTCCGTAGTCACAGGCTCGTCTGATAAACGCCAGGAACGCTTGCAAAAATAAGTGTTACGAACGGACGCTGGCAGGTTCAAAGGACGCACCATTTTGTTGACGATATCTACAGCTTTCCCCAAACTGTGAGCTTGGAAGCCAATGCGGCTGTAGCTTTTCAAGAGGGCATCCAACGTGATGTCGTTCTCAAAGTTTGGTCCCTCGACGGAGACGGCATCGTTCGGTACTGGGTCTGAGGGCTTGAGGACGGCAGCCGACGCACCAGCAGGGGGTTGGCAAGCCGAGGACATGGTCGGTCGTGAGTGGCAGAAAAAAACAGGCTTCGGTTTCTCACAGGTCACGTTAGCGCCCACAGCCCCAGTTACGGCTCCCGTTCCCGCGGCGGTTCAGCCTCGTACCACTGCACTCGTCATCTTGCCAACGTCTACCGCGTTCATCGTGCTCTATTCGCCGACGACGGTCACTATGGATGCTGAGGAGCTTGACAGGGCTGCTTCAGTCGCGTTACCTGCTTCTCCATCGGTTGAAAGCGACGATGGTACAAATCGTCTTGCGCAAGCAGCGGGAGAGACCACAGATCGTGTCGTTGCGCCCGAAGACGAACCGCAGCACGCTGAGGGGGAAGCAGCTCACAACGAGGAGCTGACTGAAAAGAAACCGGAAGGTACTCCTGGGGTGAACACGGCCACGACGGAGGAGGACAACTCTGAGTTGACACCGGCCCCATCTACCGGCACGCCCTCGGACAAAGGTCAAGAGGCAGCGACTCCCGACCGCAGCAAATCTCTTCCAGTTGTACAGGCGGATGAAGAGCTTCAAGGTCCAGAGCCGCCCACACCTACCACCAAACAACAGGCGTCCGTTACCCACAGCGACTCGGCCCAGTCGGAAGCTTCACCACCCACCTCCACGCCTTCAGCAGCCGTGCCTCCTCGTCACGCCCCCGCGCCGCTCTCCCTTGACCGTAGCATGAGTGGCACTGATTCTGCCTCTGGCTCAACGCCATCTCTTGCACCGCCCTCCGCTAGTACTCCCACTTCACATAAACGGTCTCTCACGATGTCTCAAGGCAAGACCGTGTCCTCAATTCTCATTCTGTCCGCGCTTGAGACCATCTCTGCGTCAAAGGAAGCCAAGCGTTCTTCGCCACTGAAGGATAGCGTGCAAAGGGCTTTGGAGATGGTGCGCGCTGGTGAGGGTGGAGATCGGCCACGGGAGATCTTCGAGCCTCTTCGTCTGGCGTGCGAAACGAAGAATGAGAAGCTGATGATTGCCAGCCTGGACTGCATATCAAAGCTCATCTCCTACTCATTTTTTGCTGAAGAGTCGGACAATCGGTTTGCTTCTCCACCCGCGTCGCCTGGTCCCGGAGCTTCTCGTACATCGCAGGAGAGCACGGTACAAACATCGCTTGTCGACATTGTTGCCAACACCATCACTTCCTGCCACACGGAAACGACTCCTGACTCTGTTTCGTTACAAATTGTGAAAGCCCTACTCTCTCTGGTTCTGTCACCAACTGTTCTAGTACATCAATCATCCTTGTTAAAGACTGTCCGAACAGTATACAACGTGTTTCTATTAAGTGCAGACCCTGTCACGCAAACAGTTGCACAAGGCGGTCTTGTTCAGATGGTACATCATGTGTTTACTCGTTGTAAGGTGAACGACGATGCAACTAGCCGTAGCGAGGAGAGTTCTACTATCGTACCCGTCTCTCGTTCTGGTTCTTCTGGCTCACTCGGCGCTCGATCCCCCGGCCACAACGTTCCTCTTCCTCCTGTCACACCTCCACCCGACGTTCCAGTTGCACCTAAAGAAGATAAAAAAGAAGATTCTGCAGAAGGAGCAGCGATAACCTCCACCAATGATGATATACAGGGTGGCGATGACCACGGTAATGCACACCCTACAAGCGAAGGGAGTAATGGACATGTACCTCAGGCTATAGAGTCGTCTGTTTCCACGTGAGTGAAAATCTAAAAGGGCTCAACATTCTGAGCTGATCCTTGTATAGGGAATCAGATGCTGAGTTGGATGTCTCCCAAAGCGATTTTGGAAGGAGACCCCTTACGACAAACGACCTCTTCATCAAGGATGCGTTCCTTGTATTCCGCGCGTTGTGCAAGTTGACCATGAAACCCCTCGCAACCGAAAGGTGGGATGATGCGCTACTTTACGCTGTATGCCACTTACACTTCTCCTTTTCTTTGCATGAGCAGCGAGCGGGATCTAAGGTCTCACGCCATGCGATCCAAGCTCCTTTCACTTCACCTCGTCCTTACCGTGCTCAACTCTCACATGGCTATCTTTGTATCGCCGTCCGCCATTATCTACTCGTCCTCATCGTCGGAAGCAACACTCTTCGTACAAGCGATCAACCAGTATCTCTGCTTGAGCCTGAGCCGGAACGCTGTCAGCCCAGTACCGCAGGTCTTTGAAATCAGCGTGGAGATATTCTGGCGCGTGATATCTGGTATGCGGACAAAACTCAAGGCATGCCTTTTGGTTCCACCCTCTATACCTAACTTGATGATTTTTTCAGAAAGAGATTGAAGTCTTGTTGCACGAAATTTTCTTCCCTATATTAGAGATGAAAACGTCAACACTGAAACAAAAAGGCATCATTCTCGGAATGTTCGCGCGACTTTGCCAGGACCCACAAGCATTAGTGGAGATATACTTGAACTACGATTGTGATAGTGATGCAGTGGACAATATCTATGAACAGTAAGTTAATGTCCAAGATTCAATAGAATGAGACTCATCTTTGTTACTAGTCTTGCTAATGCTATATCAAAAATTGCATCGGCGCCAGCCGGTATTGCACATGTCAAGCCAAATGACCCTACGACACCAGCACCGTCCGCCGCAAACCAGAGAAGTACGAATGCTTCCGTCCCTCCGTCGTACAGCACTTCTGCAATGCCAGTCTCTGGCTCCATCGACACTACAAATTTGGGGATCTCTGAACGTCAACTCAAGAGGCAGGGTCTTGAAAGCTTGATAGTGTTGCTCAAGTCACTCGTATCATGGAGCTCGAACAGTAACAAAAATGCGATAGACAATGGGAGCAGTGTAGGGACTAGGCGACAGTCTCGTGATGACAGCCGTCCCGGCCCCCTTACACCAGACCCATCATCCGACAGGCTTTCTGCTGGAGCGAGTGTTGACTTGGTCAGACAGCCAACCCCGACTGGCGAGCCGACAGATGATCCCTCTGTGTTTGAAAACGCGAAGCAAAAGAAGACGACTCTGGCAGAAGGTATTCGGAAGTTCAACACAAAGCCGAAACGCGTGAGCTCTCGCCTATCTGGATGCAGATCCTATACTCAACTATTTAATAGGGCATCGAATTCTTAATCAGCAATGGTTTCATTGCTTCAAAAAAGCCATATGATATTGCCAACTTCTTGCTACACGCTGATGGACTCAACAAGGCGATGCTTGGCGAGTATCTTGGAGAGGGGTTTGTTTGGTTTTACGAACAGGCTTTCTTGCGATTGATCATATTTTACTTTCCAGAGAGCAAGAAAACATCGATATTATGCATTCCTTCGTGGACCAGCTAGAATTCCGTGATGTTAGTTTTGTGCAGGCATTGCGGACGTTCCTCCAGTCATTCCGTCTTCCGGGCGAAGCGCAGAAAATTGATCGGTTCATGCTTAAGTTCGCTGAACGGTATATTGCTGGAAATCCTCAGACCGTCTTTGCTAACGCAGGTGAGTACCTATTTAGTGTCAATGAACAGTGTCTTATGATAATCTTATTGCAGATGCCGCTTATGTACTTGCGTATGCCATCGTTATGCTCAATACGGATGCACACAGTCCTCAGGTTAAGAACCGAATGGCCAAGCCTAGCTTCTTCCGCCAAGTTGCCGGTATTAATGACGGTCAAAACCTACCAGAGGAGCTCCTTTCAGACATTTATGATGACATTGTTGAAAATGAGATCCGAATGAAAGACGAAGTTGAAGCTGCATTGCCTACAGCGGCTCCTGCTGGAATTGCTGGTGCTCTCGCTAGTGTTGGTCGTGATTTCCAGAAGGAGGCATACATGATGCAGTCGCACGGGATGGCTAACAAGACAGAGGCAAGTCCAAGAGGATTAGAACGAGAGTGTCTTGTTAACGTCGCCTACAGGCCCTTTTCAAAACCCTCATGCGCTCACAACGTCGCGGATCAGCACAACCCGGAGGGCAGTTCGTTAGTGCTTCTAATGTTGTCCATGTCAAGTCTATGTTTGAGGTGGCGTGGATCCCTTTCCTGGCCGGCCTTTCGGGTCCCCTGCAGGATACCGACGACATGGAAATTGTGGAGCTTTGCCTGGATGGTTTCAAGAGCGCAATTCATATCGTGTGCTTCTTTGACCTCGAACTCCAACGAAATGCTTTCGTGACAACCTTAGCTAAGTTTACTTTTCTCAACAATCTTGGTGAGATGAAGACGAAGAACATGGAGGCGATCAAGACACTGCTAGATGTTGCAGTCTCGGATGGAAACAATTTGAAGGGATCCTGGCGTGAGGTGTTGACCTGCGTTAGTCAACTAGAGCATATGCAGCTCATCAGCAGTGGTGCCGACGTTGCTGATACAAAAAGAAAGTAGGTTCATATCTTCTTCTTCGACTTCGTAGAAGATTTGTTGAAGTGGTTAGTAGTCGACGGCCTGCTGAAGAACTCGCAAATGAAAGTCGGTCGACTCACATCACCGTTGCTGCAGATATGGTTTTCTCCCTCAGTCACTATCTTTCTGGGGTGAGTAACCTTACATTGGTATTTTGGCCATATTTATCATTCTTTTAATCAGACGGCTATCGTGGACTTTGTTCAAGCGCTTTGTGACGTATCCTGGGAGGAGATTCAGACCTCAGGGCTATCGCAACATCCGCGAATGTTTAGCTTGCAGAAGCTGGTGGAGATCTCATACTATAACATGAATCGTATTCGACTAGAATGGTCAAGTTTGTGGGACATTCTTGGCGAGCACTTCAACCAGGTAATAAACACGCCTTTTCAAGTCGCCTTTGCTATCGTGCTTACTGCTCGAGTCAGGTTTGTTGTCACAGTAACCCACATGTGGGCTTCTTTGCTCTAGATGCACTTCGTCAACTGGCAATGCGTTTCTTGGAAAAGGAGGAGCTTTCTCACTTCAAGTTCCAAAAAGATTTCCTCAGACCATTTGAGTACACCATGGTTCACAATGATAATCCAGATATCCGAGATATGGCATGTTTTTTTTATTAGTTTTGCTATTTGGGAATTTAGGTTGACATGATGTATTAGGTTCTCCAATGTTTGTCCCAGATGATTCAGGCACGAGTCCAGAACATGCGCTCTGGTTGGAGAACAATGTTTGGGGTCTTCTCTGCGGCGTCTAAGGTTTTGACAGGTCAGCGCGTCATTTTCTCATCAACATTAATATATGGCTGAAAGTATTACAGAACGGATTGTTAGCTCTGCCTTTGAGATTGTGACACGAGTCAACAACGAGCACTTCCAGTCAATTGTTCGCTTTGGTTCATTTGCTGATCTTACGGTTTGCATTACGGACTTCTGCAAAGCCAGCAAATTCCAGAAGATTAGCCTCTTGGCTATAGCTATGCTTCGTGGCGTCATTCCCGTAATGTTGCAAACACCGGAGTGCTCCTTGTCGAAAAATGAGCAAGAACAATCATCAGTCGATGATCCAATGATCAAATACTGGTATCCGATTCTATTTAGCTTCTACGACATAATCATGAATGGTGAAGATCTTGAAGTTAGACGACTGTAAGTTTCTGTGTAACTCATTCTAAATTCGCTTTTTTGAATACGTTTTTCTAAGGGCGCTTGATTCCTTGTTTTCTACCTTGAAGACCTATGGCGACACCTTCCCTGTTGAATTCTGGGATACTGTCTGTCAGGAGCTCCTATTTCCCATTTTCTCAGTCCTCAAGTCTGCTCAAGACTTGTCCCGGTTCGGTACTCAAGAAGACATGAGTGTTTGGCTATCGACGACTATGATTCAAGCCCTACGTGACCTCATCGATTTGTACACGTTCTTTTTCGATACTCTCGAGAGGTTCTTAGATGGCCTACTGGACCTCCTCTGTGTGTGCATTTGCCAAGGTGCGCTTTTCTACTTCTGTGGATCTTTTCCATCCCTAACGCTTATCCACAGAGAACGACACCCTTGCTCGTATTGGAACGTCTTGTCTTCAGCAGCTACTGGAGAACAATGTGAAGAAACTTGGCCCTGCAAAGTGGGAACGTGTTGTCACAACGTTTGTGCGATTGTTCAGGACCACAACACCTCATCAACTCTTTGATGAGAGTTTACGTGGTGAAGTCGACTCGAATTCTAATGACTCGACCGAAGCAACAATGGGTTGGTTTCTTGACTGGGCTTGCTCATCGTTCGATTGCTTACTGTCTACACATTTACAGAGACAGATGATCAGACCATCCTCCCGGCCCCTCTAGGTTCGCCTAAAGGAGAGAGGCCGAGAGCCGACGGACGGATATCGCTTAGCGATCGGCGACGAATCTTCAAGCAAATCATCGTCAAATGCGTGCTGCAACTCCTGCTTATCGAGACAACAAATGATCTTCTGCGCAACGAGGAAGTCTACAGCACAATCCCGCCGGAGCACATTTTGCGACTTATGGGTGTCCTCGACCACAGCTACCAGTTTGCAAGAATGTTCAACGAGGATAAGGAACTCCGTACCGCACTGTGGAAGATTGGTGAACTCTATTTTTTTTTTTAAAAAAAAAAAACTTTATGTTTGTTATTAAATACACCGCATAGGTTTCATGAAACATCTTCCCAATCTGCTTAAACAAGAGTCAAGTAGCGCCGCAACGCTTGTGCATATTCTCTGCCGCATGTACTATGACCCTCGTCCCGAACACCAAGCAGCCAAGCCACAGATTGCTGATCGGTTGATGCCGTAAGATTAATACCAAACACATTGAATGTGGGTTTAACCTGAGATCACAGACTTGGCCGTGGTGTCCTGCAAGATTACAATAAGCTTCGTGGAGATACGCAAGCCAAGAACATAGCTGCTTGGACACCTGTTGTAACTGAAATATTGTCTGGTTTCTGTCGCTTTGAGGACCGTGCAGTAAGCATATCTATATTTCGTCCTGAGCTGTAGAACTCATATTCTTTTCACAGTTCCAAAGATACCTCCCCGCAATCTATCCTCTTGTTGTCGACCTTTTGTCAAGGGACTTGTCCCCTGATGTTCGAATGAGTGCTCGCGGTTTCTTCGCTAGGGTCGGTGCGTCACAGGGTTACATGGAGGCTTGATTTTGTTTGTATTAGGATGTTTGCATTTTTACTGTACCGCTTCTCTTCGTTTTCACTGTCATGCAATCGCTCTTATGCATAATGTCATTCGTACGGGTATCAACTGCCAAAAACCAATGACACGAGGGATTATGTACACAGAAACATATCTGATTACCGTCCAAACTGACCGTATCCGGTCTGATAGCCGTTGTTCTGCATTCCCCATCCTGTGGGCTGTGGACGAAGAGCATCGTACTTGTCTGAAGAGGTGGTCAATCAAATGCATCAGTGCTAGTTCAGTCCTCATTACACACCGGAAGATTGTGGTGCCGAGTCTGAGCCAAAGGTGCCCGACTTCATCTGCGCAAAGATGTTGGCTGGCGAAACGTCTTTTGGTGGATTCGGCGCTGGCGGGGGCGAAGTCACGCCGGAGTTGAACTGACCAAAGCCGGGGTTGAATCCAGTGGGGTCTATATTAAAAGATTGGTGAAACGAATCCATAAAACAGCCAGAATGGACTTACTCGTCTGTACACCGCCGAATCCCATATTTCCCGGCTGGAAACTTGGTCCACCGCCGAATCCAGTGGGCTGCGACATGAGGGGCGCTGACATCGGAGCGCTGAAGCCCTGGTTTGGCATACCGGTCGGCTGAGCCATGAGCGAACCCGAGGGCTGAAAGCCCGTCGGCTGCGCCATGAGCGGCCCGCTGCTGAACCCGGTCTGCATCTGACCCATCATTGGTTGCTGATGCTGCTGCTGGCCTATGAAGCCTGTCGGCTGTGACTGAAGGAAGGACGGCTGCTGGCCACCCTGGAACGGCGAGCTCGTCGTGGGAGTGGTCGTGGGCACGAAGCCAGTGAAGCCAGTGTTCGTCGGGATGAGCGGGTTCAGCAGGCCCTGGTTGGCGGGCACGGGCGCGTACGGCCCACGGGGGACGTTCGCGGGCGAGGTCGACTGCAAGAAGCCCGTCTGCTGCGCCTGTATCTGGCCCATCGGCGCGGGCGAGGAGCCCATGCCCATGCCCTGTGCGTAACCCATAGGGACGGCGAGCGGACTCGGCGCCGCCGGGGGCGGAGAGACGATCGGCGGAGAGGCGACCGTGCGCTGCGGCTGCACGGCGGGGCTCTGCGTTCTGTAGGTGGAGAGACGGGCGAGCTGCTCGAACACGTCGTTTTCAGTCTTGTTGGCGAGACCGGTCGCTGGCGCGGGAGACGTAGGCGGAGGAGAAACGACAGGTGGCGCAGGTGCGACGGCGGGAGCGGCCACAGGCGGTGGCGGGGGTGCTGGAGGCGGGGTGGGAGCGACGGGCGGCGGGGGTGCTGGAGAGGGGGCCGCTGCCACGGCAGGCGCTGGAGTCGAGGGCTTCGCTGAACTTGGTCGGTTGGTCCACGCGTCGTCGTCAAAGCCGTTCTTGACAGCAGGAGCGGGGGTACTCGACGTCGAAGCCGGAGTTGTTCCCACAGGGCTCTCGGCGACCGGGGTCGAGGCGGACTCGTTGCTGAGCGAGATGAGGTCCACGTTCGTCGGCGGGCCGCTCTTGCTTGGCTGCGGCCGTCCACGGCGACTCGTGTTGTTCTTCAAGCTTCCATCGGGTGCAGCGAAGAGGTTCGGAGCGGGGCTGGTCGTGCGCGACTTGAGGGCGCTCTCATCTCCATTCTGCAGCTTGCGCGCAATTTCCTCATCTCGGCGGATCTGCTCGTCCATGGCCGGGTCTTTCGCTTTCCTCTTCTCGATCACCTTCTTCACACGGATGATGTCGCCCTCGCGCAAGCCGAGCGAGCGCATCGTCTGCTCGGAGATGTCCGCGAGAATGTCCTCCTCGATCTTGTCCCGCTCGAAGGCGTTCGCGTACCGGGAGGCGTCGTCCATGTCGCATCCGGCGTTGAGGAAGAACTCGAACCAGTCCGTCTTCGACCGCTTCGTGCTGGAGGCAGCCATTGACTGCCGGCGCACCTCCAGCGGCACGTCGTCATCAGCCGACGGGCGCGGGCGGTTATCCTTGGACTCGGAACGGGAGGACTTTTTCGCTTGGAGGGACTGGATGTATGCCATGTCCTCGTCGGACATCTTCTCAGACGGGACCTCGATGACGACGCCGTTGGCCTTGTGCAGCTTCAGCTTGCCGTCTTTATAGCCAATCAAGGCAGCCTCGACACGGAACTGGCCAGAGCGATCGACCCATACGCGAGTTTTTTCTGGGGGAGGGCCGCCTAAGAACAGAGAGCCTTTTGGTTAACCATCCGTCACTCCTCAACAGAAATCCAAGCGACACTCACGACGAGAACTAGACTTGCTGTCCCTCCGTTTGTCCTCCGACCGCCGCTTGTCATCCTCCCGGGGCTCCTGTTCCTCCTTCTTCTTCCGTTGCTCCTCTTCCGCAGCGCGCCTCTTCTCCTTCTCTTTGCGCTTGCGCTCCTCCTCCTGCTCGCGCTCCTCGCGGTCCCGCCTCTCCTGCTCAGCACGGCGCTTCGCGAGGCGCTCTTGCTCTTTCCGCTCCTCGTCCTTGCGCCTCTCCTCGGACCTGCGCTCCTCTTCCTCTTCCTCTTGACGCTTTCGTCGCGCACGCTCGGCGGCTTCGCGCTGCGCGCGCCGATCGTCTTCGTCGTCGCTCTCGACGGCGGGTGCAGCCGCCTTCTTCGCCGGCTTCGCGGCACCACCCTGAATCTGTTAACCAAAGTGCCGCCCATCAGATCACCACAAACGGGACAGGAGAAAAAAAGAAGAAGAAGCTGAAAGCACGCGCACCTCAACGTACGAAGCGGGCACAACGCCCACATGGCCCTGCGGGTTGCGCACCTTCCACCAATCGTCGCTGTCGCGCTCGAGGACGATGAGGCGCTCGCCCTCGGACACGCTCAGCTCGTCGTCCCCGTCCGCGGTAAAGTCGTACATCGCGACCGCCTTCTCGCCGTCCGCCTCATCCTCCTCCTGTCCGCCCTGCTCCTCGTCGTCCTCCGACGCCGCACGCGGCGGGATCACCGACGGCGCTTCCTCATCAAAGTGTACGCCCTTCTTCGCTGCCTTGTGTTCTTCCGCCGCCGCTGCTGCGTGTACGGGGCCTGAGGAGCCGGTGGCGAGCGCGTTGGAGGAGACGAGCTTCGCATGGATCTCGTCCGCCTCGGACTTGGAGTTGGCCGCGAAGTGGAGGGAGGCGGGGGTGGGGCCTTCGATCTCGAGCAGGATGTGCTTCGACTTTTCGATCTCCATGGACTGGATGTCGGCTGTGGACCATTTCTGGACGGGCGCCTGTGAACGTGTGCGCAAAGTCGCGGGGGTCAGCGTGTGCTTTGAATTGGAAAGGAGCCAAAAAAAAATTGGGAGGAAAAGGGTAGGGAGACAAACGCTAACCTTGTCGGCCTCGCTTGCGAAGAACACGGAGCCGTTGCCGACGCCGAGGGTGCCCTTCTTCTTCTTGCCCTTCTTGTCCACTTCGGACACGGCCCAGGTCTGGACCTTGTCGCTGGCGTTGGCGCTCTTCTTCTGAGATTGGGCGACGAGTGTTTCTGGCGCTTGATAGGCAGGACGGGGAGGCTGTGGACGGAAAACGGGTCGTGTGAGTGTGCGCCATTGATTTAGTCGACGTGTGATTGAGGCGTACAGAGTCTGGGACAACAATGGCGGGAGCTGCGGCGGCGGGGGCGGCGCTCCCGTTTCCTGAGAACTGGGAGGTCGGGTCAGATGAAAGGGTCATAAACTCGAACAGATTGAGTGGGAGACGGACCTCTTCGACGTAGTTGGCCGGGATGAAGCCAGCTTTCGAGTCGGGATCCTGACCTTGGACGAGGAGCCACTCGTCCTCATTGGTGAAGACGAGGTAGAGCTTGTCCTCCTTGATGCTCAGCTCTCCGGGCGCGCTGGCGTCGTAGTCATAGAGCGCCTTGACTGTCGACGTGTGGGTGGCCTGTTACGAGAGAGAGAGAGAGAGAGCACGGGCGTGAGCGGGGAAACGTGGTTCTGCCTGTGCGGTCATACGTACGGGCTCGACGTAGGCGGCGGGGACGAGACCGCTGGGACCGTCGTCGTCGTTGCCCTCGGTCTTGACCTTGACCTTCCACCAGCTGCAGACAGAGAGACAGAGAAAGAGAGAGAGAGAGAACAGGTCGTCAGTCTTGGGGGGCCGAAGGGGGATGGGATGGGGGAGGGAGAGAGACGGACTCGTCGTCGGTGCGTTCGAGGAGGAACAGCAGCTGGTCCTCTTTAATCGCGACCTCGTCGTCTCCTTGCGGCGCGTAGTCGTAAGCGGCTTTGAGCACGGCGAGATAAGAGTCCGCCATGGGGGTGGGTATGAGAGGGGAGGGGGGATTAGGGATGATGGTGGGGATAGGTTGAGGAGGTTGAATGCGCCCTTGCTTATGATCGCATTCGCCCGGGAGGCGTCAGGCGAGCCCCGCGCGCGTCCAGCCCTTTCTCTCCCGACCTCATCGTCATCATGATTTGGAAGTGCAGTGGATGTCATATCTTTTGTTTGTTTGTTTTCTCTCTCTCTCTCTCTCTAAAGATAACACAAAAATAAATAAATAAAAGTGAGATGTGCATATTGTCACGTTCGGACTCGGTCCAAAGTTGTGAAAGTGACTTGTGCTTGAGTCCGCTGCACACTCTGCGGCTCCGGAGTTCATCCGGACGCCCGTGACTAACGAGAGCGCACTCTTGCGAAATATTTCTGCTACCCGCCTTTATCTCTCTCCCTTACGCTCAACACCTCGCCCGCTCCGTCCATATAAAAAAGAGGCAGTCTATCTCCGAGTCCTCTCCACCCTCGTCCCCAACCTACACACCAGACAAGAGCGAACTCAGCCATGAGCAAACTCAACGCAGGCGCCTTCGAGTTCGTCCCCGGCCGTGCCTTCCGTCTCCCCACACAGCCAGCTCCCCCTCCATCTGCCCCGATCGAACGACCAGAGCAAACAGAGGCACCCGCACCCGCACCTACCATCTCCCTCAACATCGGCGGATCAAAGCCCCCAGCGCCCATACAGCGCCAGGAGCCGACCCAAGCACCCGCGCCCGCACCGACCATCTCCCTCAACATCGGCGGATCGAAGCCCGCGCCCGCACCTGCCGCTCCCCCAGCCGCCGCCGCCGCCGCCAAGCCTACACCCGCGGCACCAGCGGCAGCTGCTCCACAAAAGTCGACGCCGGCTTCGTCCAGCGCTTCGCCTGCGCCCCCGTCGAACAGGGCGTTCACCACAGAGCGCGCGAAGACGGACACGAATGCGATCGCGAACGAGGTGCAGAGCGCTGCAGACAAGCAGACCCTCGAAGACCTGTTCGGTGACAGTACGTCTCTCTTCCCCCTTTTTCTTCCCTTTACCATGCCGTCGCTTTCTCACAGCCGTCCTCGGCACGTTCAGCGAAGGAGCATCTCAACATCGTCTTCATCGGCCACGTCGACGCCGGGAAGAGCACCATGGGCGGCAACCTCCTCTACATCACCGGCATGGTCGACAAGCGCACGATGGAAAAGTACGAGCGCGAGGCCAAGGAGATGGGCCGCGAGAGCTGGTACCTCTCCTGGGCCCTCGACTCCACCCCGCAGGAGCGCGCCAAGGGCAAGACCGTCGAGGTCGGCCGCGCCTACTTTGAGACCGACAAGCGTCGGTACACGATCCTCGACGCCCCCGGCCACAAGACCTTCGTGCCCTCCATGATCTCCGGCGCCGCCCAGGCCGACGTCGCCGTCCTCGTCATCTCCGCCCGCAAGGGCGAGTTCGAGACCGGCTTCGAGAAGGGCGGCCAGACCCGGGAGCACATCATGCTCGTCAAGACCGCCGGCGTCTCCAAGATCGTCATCGTCGTGAACAAGATGGACGACCCGACGGTCCAGTGGGACCAGGCGCGCTACAACGAGATCAAGGAGAAGATCACGCCCTTCGCCCGCGCCGCGGGCTTCAACCCGAAGACGGACGTGACGTTCGTGCCCGTCTCCGCGTACACGGGCGCGAACCTCAAGGACAAGGTGGAGAAGAGCGTGTGCGCGTGGTGGGACGGCCCGTCCTTCCTCCAGCACCTCGACGCGATGCCCATGGTCGACCGGAAGCTGCACGCGCCGGTGATGATGCCCATATCCGAAAAGTACAAGGACATGGGCACCATCGTCGTCGGCAAGGTCGAGTCGGGTTACATCCGCAAGGGCGACTCGCTCACGCTCATGCCGAACAAGACCGCGGTCGAGGTCGTCGCGATCTACAACGAGGTGGAGGAGGAGGTCGAACGCGGGCTGTGCGGGGACAACATCCGCGTCCGGCTCCGCGGCGTCGACGACGAGGACATCTCGCCCGGCTTCGTGCTCACCAGCATGGCCAAGCCCGTGAACGCGGTCAGGCAGTTCGAGGCCCAGCTCGCCATCCTCGACCATAAGAACATCATCTGCGCTGGCTACTCGGCCGTCATGCACATCCACACCCTCTCGGAGGAGGTCACCCTCTCCGCCCTCCTCCACTACTTTGACAAGGCGACCGGGCGCAAGTCTAAGAAGCCGCCGCAGTTTGCGAAGAAGGGTGAGTCCCTTATACCTAAGCAAAAAAAGCAAGTCCATCCTGCTTACCTTTTTACGCTCGCAGGCCAAAAGATTGTCGCTCTCATTGAAGCAACCGCGCCCGTTTGCGTAGAGCGCTTCGTGGACTACCCTCAGCTCGGACGTTTCACCCTCCGCGACGAGGGTAAGACAGTGGCCATTGGCAAGGTACGTCGATGCAGTCGTGGTGTAGTCAGACGAACGCTTGCTCAATCTGGACTCGTACTCAGGTGACGAAGCTCATTGAGCCGACCACTACGATCGACGAAGTGGCTGAGGGCGTCTCGAACATGTCTGTGGGTGGCACAGCCTAAGGCAGATGATACGTAGCCGTGTAACAAATACTGTATAATTTTGTATCTCCTTCTGTATCTTTCCATTCACTTTGCAAGCCCTAGTCTGGATTTTTAATGGAAAACGATATGAGGCAGTCAATGCCGTTCAGTCCGAGTGTTGGATCACAGCCTCTTTAACTGATGTTTAATCCAATCCTCAACTACCCGCCGTCCTGTTTCTTCGTGGTTGACAAAAGTTTGATGGTAAAAAAGAACCACCACGTCGACAAGCCAAAGTGATATGGATGAGAAAAAAATGACCACCGCAGGGGTCGAACCTGCAATCTCCTGATACCACGAGCGATCGTAGTCA
>JAZHGK010006989.1:0-35196 GCA_037855215.1 Waitea zeae | reverse complement strand
GCAACTGTCGTGCTGGTACTTGGATAAGAAGCCCTCAGGGTCGCACCACGTCCCAGGACCGGAACCAAACGGCCGAGGTCCGCCATCCCCTCTCCCTCCGGCCCTTCGCTTCAAATCTAGCGCATACATATGCGTCCAGCCCGGGCTCAAATCTCAGACCTCTTCTACTCATAATGTTGATTGTATACAAATGCTTGAATAAGCCATTGTGTGACACCCAGAGTGCCAGAGTGATCGCTATCTATCATGTGAGCTGTCGTGGTCTTTCGCTTTCGGCTTGGTCTAAGGCACGGGTCAACGACGTCTCTCATTAGTACCACGTAGCGTGGAGCGGCTACTATCACAGGCTCGAGACAAACAGCCAGTATCTTTCTCGAGGCCACTGACCCTCAAGTGGGGATTCTGCTTACCGATGAATATGGACGCTGCAGGGATCTTAGGTGTATGCGTTCATACTGTGCTGTATGGTACGTTTCACGTTCTACTCAGAGGAATCGATGGCAATACAAACAAAATGTTATGACGCTACAACAGGGATTTACCTATCGACAAGTGCTATTGCAGTATATTGCATGTACCATGTCCGAGGGAGAAGGATAACCCCTAATAGGGTTGTGATGTTGGTTTCCACTGCTATGTTTGTAGCCATAACCATGGTGCGCATTAATTCACTCCACGATGCAATTGTGTAGCGTACACTTACAGAGATGGAATATTAGTACTGTGTGGTCAACATAACGGATGTAGTGAACGTGTTCAACAAGCATTCAGAGAACCCCACTGGCTCCCTCTCAGCTGCTTTCCTCGAGATCGGCCCCCTTAGTGCGATACGCGTCGGCCTTTTATTTTTAATCCACTTTTTTATGGACTGTCTGCTGGTACGTTAGCCATCCCCGTTTTCTTTGCAGTCTTTTTCTGTATACCTAACGCACATCCACCTAACTAGACATATCGATTGTATGTTATATACCTTCGAAGCCTGCGAGTTGTCATCCCGTCCATCCTTGCCAGCTTGGTGTACATTGTTGGCTCTTGCTTCCAGCTTATACTTTTCTCACGAGTAAAGACCTGGGGGAAAGAAGTTGAAAGTAACTCCGAGTTTGGAATGTGGACTACCCTAGGTGTAAGCAAAAATGCTGCACAGAGGGAACAGATCTAATTCTGTTTCAGCTGGCCATCTCCGTTTTTGTGTGTGTGTACTCCACCTCTCTCATTATCTATCGCATAGTGAAAGATGGTGGTGCATTTCGATATTTCAAAACAAAGAACGTGCTTAGTGTATGCTCTTTCCTCTGAAGTTTTGATTTCGATCTGACACGATATCCAGCCTGTCATTTATATTGTTATCGAGAGTGCGCTTGTGTATACCGTGCTCATTCTAGCCCTTATTGCCGCTTACTTCACAAACCATGGTGAAGAGCTTTACCTGCTGATGCTCGTCATCCCCCCACTCATCGTATGTTCTATTTCCATACTGCTCAATACCAGGTCTTTATCTAAATTTGTTTGCTTGCTTCAAAAATGAGGGTCTCAACTATAGCCTGGTGCTGATTCATGTTTGTACTCTTCCCTGCTTTTATGACACAACAAACTGCAGTAAAAATGACACTCCTACAGGTTAGCCTGGGCTATACTAGTGCATCTCCACCTCATACATCACCGCCTGCCATCAGGCAGAGTCTTGACGCTCGAGCGTCCGCAGAATCTGACAGAAGTCGATATTATATCATGCTTTCGATCACCGAGACGACTGAGGGTGACTTGGCTAATTCCGGTGAGATGTCGGATGGGCCAACAGGGCAGCGTAGCGTTGAAGAACCGAGAAGCGGATCAACAGTGGTCAACGGCCTTACAATGCTGGTGTAACGTTCTTCATGCACTCTAAGTACTGCTTTGTATTTTGTCGCGATACACGTAGGTATGTACAGAGTGAATCGAAGGTATTGCACAACACACTCGGAACACTCGCGCAAAAAAATGGAAATGAGAGCATCAAGCAGACCCACACACGCAGTCATAGGATGTAGGACACGATAACATGGACATAACACCCAAGACAACAGGTGCCAGGCCTTAGGCGGCTAATTACATAACAATTTGCTTCCGTCCACCGAGTGCCGGTAAACTTTAGGCGCTGGGCTGCCCTGTTGCTTGTTCTGACACAATTCCCGTGCCTTTGCCAGTCCAAGGCATCGTTTCCTACAGGAAACCGAACTCGGCATATCACAACGGCGAAAAAGGGCCCTTCAACTTTAACACTTAACTAGCCTAAACACCTCCGTCTGGACCGGGGTACGAAACGCGACTTTGCAGTTTTCTTGTGACCTTTTTCTCCGCATCTACTCGACCAATTATGCCTCGGCGACCATCCAAAAAATCCCGCGTGGCAGGGCAAAATGCTAGAAGCTCTGTGAGAAAGGGCAAGCGCGACGGGGCGAGCGTCAAACGATGGGAGAGAGCAGACGACATACCTATGGACGAGGAAGATCAATGTGCGTGAAGCCCTTGAAGTCTCCTTCTTGCCTTGCGTCGTGAAAGACCCTCTTCTGACTGACAGTGACGCAGTCCATCTCAACAAGGATCGAATCTTGCTCGAGGGTGAAGAGGAACACGACGATAGTGATGGAGATGAGGATGAAGTTTTTGCGCTGGAGGGCATGGACGAGCTTTCTGAAGATGACGACGAAGATGTCGAAGTAGATGAGGACCAGTTACTTCAGGAGAATGAGGACGAAGAAATGGAGGACGTTGTTGCGCCTCGCCCCTCAAAATCCAAGCGGAAGGCGAAGGGCAGCAAAGCAAAGCCTTCCTCTGACTCTGAAGAGGAGAACTCTGAGGAGGAGGAAGAGAGTTGGGGGCGCAACAAGTCGGCATATTATGCTTCGAATGCGGACCAAATTGACTCCGACGACGAAGAGGCAAACGAGATGGAAGAGCAGGAGGCTAGGAGGCTTCAGCGTCGCGCGCGAGAGCCGCTGGACGACGCAGACTTTGGGCTGGATACCATGGCGGCGGCGGCAGCTCAAGTGAGCACAGACGCAGATGGAATGCTCGGGTACGTGTTTTTGTGCTATTGTAAACCATTTCTCTCTAACGACTTGGCAACTGCCTCCTAATAGAGATGTACTTGAGCCTGAAACGCCTACCGCCCCACAACTACCTCAAGACAAGGATTCTATACTCCGCTATTTGGAGAAAAATAGTCCTGAAACGCTGGCTCTTGCTCGAGATTGGGATGAAGTAGCTCACAGTGTGGTCAGATCGCAGGAAAAGCTCGAGAAGTACGTTCCTGCTTAATATTCACCTTTAATTCATGGCTGATGCTTACCTCTCGACACTTTTAGGATGGCAAACGGGCCTAATGCAGATGCACTTAGTATGGGCATGGTTCACTTATACCACCGTAAGATTGAGTTCACTTATCATGCGAATTTTGTAACTAATTGAAGCACTGGCATTTTGCATTCTCAGAGGCTTTGCTTTCTTACACTACAACCCTTGCCTTTTACCTTCACCTTCGCGCCAGCCCCAAATATGCTGCAAAGCCTGAAGCACTCCGTAATCACCCCATCTTTCCCCGCTTGCTTACCCTGAAGAGCGCACTCGCAACCCTAGAGGAGCTTGATTTTGCGCTCTCTGACGATGAGGATGAAGACGAGGACGAGGATGAAGGAGGCGAGGGCTTAGACATGGGTAGTCCACTCAAGAAACGCCTCGATGCCGGCGAGCTCGAGGCTCTGCTTCGAGATGCGGAGGGAATTTGGGACGAAGAAGAAGTGGATTCAGGTAAAGACGTTGAAAAACCCGACGAAGAGGATCAGGAAACGCTCTTAGCCCTCGAGCCTCCGAAGAAAAAGGTGAAGCTGACGAAGGCAGCTCCGGTGCACGTTGAGCCCATCATGGAGAAGAAAAAGAAGAAGAGCAAAACTGCGGCAGCCGTGTTTGACCTCGTCGAACCTGATTACGTACCTTCACGTCCTTCCGTCAGCCCCTCCAGTACATCTCTATCAACATCTGCTGGAGCGGACGCTTACGGTGAGGCTACCGCTCTCGCCAGTGCAGACGCAGAAGACAAGCGTGCACGCAGACGCACCCTCCAGTTCTACACATCCAAGCTCGACAGCGCCGCGGCGCGGAGAGAAGGCGCGCGGAGAGCTGCAGGCGGAGGCGACGACGACATACCATACAAGGCACGTAAACAGGAGGCGCGAGCAAAGCAGGCGAAGGAGACGGCTGCTTTGAGGCCGAAGGGGGACGACCTCGACGGGAGTGATGCGGAGGGTGAGAACGGGCCGGGAGGCGCGAAGCGCGATGATGGTGGGAGTGAGGACGAATCCGAAGGGGATGGCTACTATGAGCTTGTGAAGGCGGGCAAGAAGGCGGCGAAGGTGGCGAAGCAAGCCGAGTACGATGCTTCCCGTGAGACAGAACGGTAGGTTCCAAATGCGCACGAGACTCGGTTTGTATTTTTGTCGCTCACAACCCACCCCAGTGCCGCACATGATGCCGACGAATCCACTGATGGCCCGCGCTCGATCTCACGCGCGATTCTCAAGAATAAGGGACTCACGCCGCGACGAAGTAAGAGCGTACGCAACCCACGCGTGAAGAAGCGCAACAAGTTCGAGGCCGCGCAGAAGAAGCTGCGCTCGCAGCGCGCGGTGCACAAACCTGGTGCAGGGGATGCGAGCCGCTACGAGGGCGAGCGGTCGGGCATCTCGCGTGTGGTCAAGAGCGTCCGGCTGTCTTGAGCGTTGTGAAAACTTTTTTGTTAGGCTTTTTGAGTTTGAGCAATAGACACCGGCTATGTAACTTTTCTGCGCGCAATGTAGTTGTAGTATGTGCCGATGAGTAGCGAGTGAAGAGGCCTGCTCTCGTCTGTGAGCCTCTGCGCCGATCAAGCTATGGAGACTCAGGTGCCTGCCCGATCCTACCGCAGCAGTCAAAGTCACAGGCTGCGCGGTACCGCGGCCACTCGGTTGATTTTGACGTCGGCGGCATTCGGGACCGAATTAGAACATTTCAAATACAGAAACCTTGGATGTTTGTGCAATTGCGAGAAACTGTCAACTTTGGGAAATGCCCGTGCAAAACGATTTCCTTTTTTTTTCCCATGGTGGCTACAAACGCGTGTCACGAACCTACGCTCCCACGTTATGTAAAACTCAGGTCATGGGTGGGGTTGTTTCGTCGGCATGTGTGGCTCCGTTTGTGCCTTGATCTATTAGACATGGACACCAGTCCAGACAAGCCACTCTGCAAAGAAAAATTATATTGTAGCCTTTTCGAGTGAGAAGGGGTGACAATGGCTCCAACAGTCACTGATTACACGAATACGTTTCGTAATAGGCTTGGATCTAAGAAGAGAGAGAAGAGCAGCGGCGTAAAAGGTACAGGAAGGCGAGCAGTCGTGCATGTTTCAGGGTGTGCTGATAATACAGATGATTGCCCGTTTACCATCCGGGTGGCTTGATCGCCTGCTGTCCCTGAGAGCCGGATGAGCCAGGCTGAGGGTACATTGACCCTGGTGCCATCATCTATGAAGAGGAGCGCAAAAGAAATTTGAGTCGGTCACGTCAAACCCCAGAGATTACCGAAGCGGGCGACACTAACCTGCTGTGCACCCTGCTGTTGCGCCATCATCTCCTTCTCCTGCGCGACGATCTTGGCCTCGTCTTCAAGTGACAGCGCCAGTGGGAGCCCAACGAGGAGAGCGGAGGTGGTGACGATCCAGATGATGTTGCCGACGAGCTTCCCACCCGTCTTGACGACAGATGCGGTGGTGGAAATTTTTGATGCGATGCTCTGGCGCGTAGTGGGCGGAACGATGTCCACCAGCGCAGCGAGGCGGTCGGCAAGCGTCTCGTCGTCCGCGCCGGAGTCGGACCCTACGGAGGATAAGGAGACGGAGGACGATGTCCGCGAGGAAGATGCCGTGGAATAAGGAGACGAGCCACGGGTCTGGGGCTCCTTCTCATCGACGACGGTGACTTTGACCATGATTGAAAGGTGGACGATGAAGAGTTGGAAGCGGGAGGACGATAGGGTCTGGGCGGGGGGAGGAGGTGGGCGCGGAAGGGCGAGTGACGTGCTCGTGAGCAAAAAAAAAAAAAAACAGTTGGGAATCGGGGCGGACGGAGGCGGGTGTGACCAGCGTGACGGGGGATAAAAAGCCGAAATGAAACGAAAATCAGGAAATTGAGAGAAATCGGGGCGATGAATGTTACCGAGGGGAAGGCCCAGGGTAAGAAGAGGGTTGTTGCGGCACCGAAAGGAGAGTGATAACACATTACTCCCCTCATCGTCTGCCCTCCCCAGTAGCCGGCCTCCAGCCTGAGCCAACTGGTTTCCCCCCCTCTGCTCGCCGTCCTCCGCAATGAACCCGCCTTCTTCATCTTCCTACTCATCCGCACAGCGTGCAGCCAACCCAAATTCCGGTACCCCTCAGACAGCCTATGACCCTTGGTCCCAATCCAACGCGCATTTCCAACCAGTCGCTCTCCCCAACACCGCCACCCAGGCGGCCATATACGAGCTCGCCAAGCAGCTCCCTCTCTCTCAGGGAGCCCGAAAACAGAACTCGGCCTGTGACGCCTGCCGGTCAGCACGCGCGCTCTCCCATGTTCTCACTTCGTTCGGCTCAACCCATGCCCTTTGTGTGGGGGAATAACTGATTCAGGTCTCGGAAAGTCAAATGTAACCGGATCGAGGGACAGGAAAAAGTACGTCTTGGTTTCCCAAGTAGCCGGTTTGCCCCTCGCTCATAGCTGACTATGTTCTTTGCGCGTGGGTAGTGTCAAGTAAGCGATGGGCCAAAGATCTGGGATGCCCCCGGCCAGAGTAAGCTGACCTCCGTTTGTCCCATGACCAGCACTGTCTTTCCAAGAACTATCCCTGCACGTTAGTCACCGCACTTTCAACCAAGTGCAAGTAGATATTCAAATAACGCGCTCGACCCTTTCTAGACATCACGTTCAGCAGGCGACAGCGGAGAAGAAACGCATCGTGGCGCCTCGTAAGCCACGGGGCCTGAGTACGAGGTGAGACCGCGGAGGCCTTGGCCCCCCGATGCGTCGGTTATGACCTGATCTTTTTTACGCTAGCGCATCCCAGCCTTACCCCCCACCGTACTCGCTTGGCGGCAGCGCGACCGCTCCTTCGACGGCGCCGTATGACACATCGATGGCGCCCGCTCTGGTGGCGCCACACGCGCTCCCGCCGGCAGCGCCGACCGCTCTCGAGATCACGATGCACACGCCGACTGCGCAGATCATTTCATTCATGTTCGCCCCACCCAAGTGCGTCGCACATCTCTCTTTTCTTGGCTCGTCGTTTCGGCGGGCCTCCATCACAATTTTCTTCTTCTTTTTTTTTTTTTTTTTTTTTGCGTTCCTACTCGGAAATTAACTTCATGTCACTCACACATGCCACCCAGAGAACGCTCCCACCACGCAAGCCCCTATGCTGCATGGGGCGACGCTGCGACTCAACTTGAAGATCCTACCTTCCGCTACGAGTACGTAACATGCCGTTTCTACTTCCTTTCCGGCTCTCAGCTGAGTACACCCGCGTCGTTTGATCTGTTCGCTCGTTTTCGCCTCGCGACAACAATCGCCCTGCGTTCACCCCCTATCCAGGTTCGCGCTAGACCTCGTCGAAGTCTACTTCCAAATCGTGCACACACGCTGGCCACTGCTCAACCCGTCCGATTTCCGCACACGGTTCCGCGAAGGCCAGTCGTCCGGCAGCGCCTTCGACTTCCCGCCGCCGAGCAACAGCTCCAACAGCGGCTTCAGCACGCCCACGTCGGTCACGCGCGCCGGCAGCAGCAGCACCGCCTCTCGCTCGCCCGGCGCGGCCAGCTCGTCCGTCAACGGGAGCGTGGCCGACCTTCAGCCGCTCCACCCCGCGATCGTGGCGACCGTGCTCGCGTGGGGCGCCAAGTTCTCCGAGCACGCGCTCTTCCTCTCCGATCGTACCTTGAACGGCGGACAGGGGAGGTTCGCGAAAGCGCTCATTAATCGTGCACGGGATGTGGCGGAGGCGGTCAAGGTTCACAGGATCGCTAGCCCAGAGAATGTGCTCATCGGCTTGTTGATGGAGCCGTTGCAGGCGCGTAAGTGACTTCAGGATGCTTTTTATTCCCGATGCTCGTGCTGATTCGGGCTTGTTTCTCGTATAGAAACGGAAGACGACCCAGAAGGTACTTTGTTTCCAAGCATTTAGAAGGAAAGCAGAGTAACCAATCTCTTTTGTAGGGTATGCCGGCTTCTGGCTCTCCTCGGCCGTGCGGCATCTCGTTTCACTGCAGGTATGCCCCTCGGTGCTTTGTTTCTTGTTACACAACAATTTGACCAATCAATGTTTGCCAAGTTCAACCACAAATCTGTGGTCGCGAATATTGAAAATACGGAGACACGCGGAATAATGGTCTTTGCGTGGTGGATGGCCTGCTTGTGTGATGGCTACTCATCAGCATACTATCGGAGAAGACCGCTCTTGTGAGAACGATGCTGAAAAAAGTAGTCTTCTTGCCCCATTAACATCGGTTTCGACGCAGGGACGACGGCGACTACGACGTTGACTTTTATACCGCGGAGCCTATCGCAGAGGGTGACGTCGCGGCACAAACCCGTGAACAACTCGAGGTATGTATTGCTCACTTTATGGTCTGATCACTCATCCTCTCAAGCTGCCGCTCTCTGTTCTCAGATGCTTGTTAGTCTTCCGCTGATCCCCATTCCTTTATTTGCTGCCCTAAATCTCAAAGAAACAACTCGAGACTGACCAGCCCTTTTCCTTCTACTTACCATACTCCCTTTTCCGGACGAAACCTAAATTCGCAACAAAAGGGCTATTACCGTGCCAATCATGCACTTGCGAAAATCGCGCGCACACTCTCAAAACAGCTGTGGAGGCCCGCGGTCGAGGCAGAAGGAATACCTTTCGCAACGTTATGCGCATTCATGACTCAAGTTTACGACTGGCGCGATCAATGGCTGATGCAGGTTGGTGTACCGCCGAACTCGGCTTCCGACTGGGATTTTATTTCGGCTATTTCAGCATGTGAGTCCTCTGTCTTTTGTCCGAGTCAGGCTCAACACCCAAGACGGCGGCACCGTGATCATTTCTGTGTCGATTCATCGACTTAACCCCGCTCTGCCCGCGTAAACGCGGGCTCCGATACCGCTTTTTTGCATTCTGCTCATTGTTTGATGCCTTATCACCACTGCTAACGTGTAAGCATTTAGGCGCAAGTGACGCAACGTACCACGTTCTCTGGGTCATACTTTTCAACGCAGTAGACGACTTCGGCATTCGCGAAGTGAACGAGCACCACGCAGCAGGGTCTTCTCCAAGTGCGATACCAGAATTTGAGCAGGTAGAAAGCACGAAAGATAAGCTCCTGGATGAGGCGTTGCATGGCGCGCTGAGGATTGCCGGCTTGGTATGTAATAAGCATCTTTCACTGAGGGCTCTGCCCTGTTGTTATGAATACCAAATGTATGCTAACTTACCTCCCTTCCTGTATGTATATTAGGCTGGTGTACTTGCGTCGAACGGTTATCTGGTATGTCTCTTTCGATACATTTTCTTCCATATTAAAGGATGCGCTGACCTTTGTCATCCGCTGTCTCAAGCGTCTTGATACCGCCGTCATGCACGTCAGCTGCATCCAGGCCGGAACGTTGCTTGCGCGCCTTGGACGACCAGAAGTAGCGAGCTGTATTGCTGCGCTTGAACAATACAGCTTTGCTTACGAAGAGGCCGCCGAGCAAGGAAAAGAAATCGAGAGGACGCACCTCTCTGCGCGTCAGGGTGAAGCGGACTTTAACCACATGTCCGCAGCTGTCGCACGCTACGCAGCCTCACATCGAGACGCTTTGCCAAGCGAACAGCGGCGTGATTGACGCATGAAGAACGAACGTTCAACCTCGCTCTAGATCTGTCCAAAGATTAACGCCCTTCCTCGAATCACAACTTTGAACGGATATCGAACAATCATGCATTTTGTTATAGGCTTGGGTTCAACACATGGTATTCCGACTGGATGACGGACAAATTATTGTACATCTTTCCCTATGCTAGGAGATATGGTCCTGGAGCCGAATTATCTATCCCCACATACTCAGGTGGCGTTGATGTATAGTAGTTTCATGGACGTTTTAGCTTTGTTGTGGGTTAACTGAATCGATGAGGCGATTTCAGAAGCATAGAGTCAAGCACGAGGACAAGTCCTTTTCGCTAATTTTTGATCAAGTAATAGGCGCTCATTACCGATATTGCGTGCACGTGCCACAAGTGGGGATCTTTTCTATCCTTGACACTTGAAAGTCTGTGCTTCTTTGTTCAAAGCCTGCAATACCGACCCGGCTTAATCATTCGTTAAACTGGGACGTTACTTTGGCATTGGCTGTGTGGACTAGAAAACCGGCCAGATGCCACTTGACTCACACTCGTATCTCGCTCGCCAAGGTTGGAAGGGTAAAGGCACCGCACTCCGTGAAGGTGGCCTTGAGCGGCCCATTGCAATTCCTCAGAAAAAGACCCTCTCAGGATTGGGCAAGGATAGAGATGAGGCCTTCCCTTTCTGGGACCAGTGCGTTTTATTCCGATGCGTTGGCAACAGACCTAAACTGAGTACTTGCCTGACAAAAGTTTGTTCACGGCCGCAGCGAGCGCGATCAAGCTCAAGCTCGACTCGGACGATGAAGTCGACTCTGTACGGATCCGTTCATCACACTTTTTGCCCTTACCGTGCACTAAACACGTGAATAACGTAGGGCGACGAAAGCGGCCCCTCTTCACTGAACTTTGCACGGACCCAGACCGGAATCATCTCCAACCGGCGCCCAGCCGATGGCACCCCCGCCGACACGTCTGGGACCTCCACCCCTGTGAGCGATGCTCCTCGGCTCAGCCTTATTGCTACAGCCAAGCGAGAAGCAGCTCGTAAAGGGCTTTACTCCCGTTTTTTCCGCGGACCTGTTCTGGGTCCAGACCCGGTGCAGGAGATCGTCGAGGCCATCGAGGAGGCGGTCATAGCCACAGCTTCGAATGAGGGTAATGAGCTGGTAGAGGCAGATACTGGTAATTCCAAGAAGAAGCGAAAGAGAAGAGTGCGGGAACAGGAGTCAGGAGGCGAGGGGGCACAGGAGGCGACACGAAGGGGTGAAGACACAGCAAAGGAGGATTCAAGAGACACGAAAAAGAAGAAGAAGGAGAAGAAGCAAGATAAGGGACACGAAGAGAGCAAAGAAGATTCAAGGAGGAGGAAGGAGGAAAGGCGGCTGCGTAAGGCAGAACGCCGAGCCCGACGAGAGGCAAAGTCAGCAAGTGCAACAAGCCCCTGAGCCCTTCGGGTCGCAGCTCTGACTGTGTTGAATATGCCTTTATGACATTTTTGCCTAGCATGGCTTGCAGCATACAGCACCGACAGTCGCAGTCCGCAGCACCATTTCCAGCCTAGTGAGCCTAACCCATAAATTGAACGTCAACCAAAAGTCGCAACCGTTCGAGATGTTTCTGGTGCACATTGTCAAAGCGGTTACCCTCGCACGAATTGATGCGCGTCAAACTTGCGCGTATCATACTCGGAGGAAAGACCTGGATAGGAGAAAGCCACTTGTTCAATCACATAGGGGACTTGCTGCTAGGTTTGCCTCCTTTGTCCGAGGATTTTGTATCATAATTGCACCCCAGCTTCGTGACTAGACGTATCATATGTTTTTCTTTCCAACAACGTTCTTGCCCAATTCTTCACTCCTGAATCAAGAAAAGGGGAAGGACAGGGGGCTCAGGGGGCTTTTCTGAGGGGGCGAGCCAAGCCCTACGAGTGCAATACGCACAATCCAACTTCCCCTATTTGTCTTCTTCCCTCTCGCTCATTGCATCCAACCCCTGCACGTCGCCAACATCCTCATGATTATTCACCCCCTGTTTTTGCTCAGAGCTGTCGACGAGGGCCATAAAAGCCAGCTCTCGTCGACGACACAGACCAGAACCCACCTCCTTCACAAACCCCCCACTCCAAGAGCACTCTCCAAAACACACCCTCACAACCCAACATCCCTCCCCACCTCACCATGCAGTCTAAATTCGCTGCCTTGTTCGTCTTCGTTGTCTACGCTACTGCAGCACCGTTTGACTTGAGCTCTTCTGACGCCGAGTCGTTGAGTGCCATTCGTGAGTTCTACCTTGTTGACTGCTTCTCGCCACAAACGACTCACGTTTTTACTCCCTTCTCAAAGCATCTTCTGTCTTCACCACTTTGCATAGCGTGACAGAAAACCTGACGCCTCAACCCTCCGCCACTGCCGTTCGTCGCGATCTTGAGGAGAGCCTCCCAAGCTCCCTCAAACACATTGCGATCCCGCTCCAAGAGATCATGGACGAAATGGAGGTTAAACTCCCGCCTCTTCTCACCTCCACCTCGGCTTTTGGGACTGGCGCTACACCTGTCTCGACCGCCGCCCAGCTACCAACGACGTCCAGTGCCGTCCCCTCGCTCACATCCGCCCCCACGTCGAGGATTACCGCCCCTCCCACGCTCCACACCGAACGTAGGCGCAACCTCAATTTCAACCCCGTCGGGGGCATCGTCTCCGCCATCTACGGCGGTAACGTCGAGTCGTCCAACATGGTCGAGGAGAGTGGAGAGGACAGCGAAGACTGGGACTGGTGGAACCCAGAACCAACGGAGACCGTCTCCTCGGCGGCGGACGGCGACTCTCGACTCCAGAAGGCGCTCAAGGAGGCCGCGAAGGACCTCTCCTCGGCGTCGGCGGCGCTCCTGGACGTCCTCACCGCCCTCGAACACGAGTCCATCCCATCGAAGCCGAAGGGTGGCGACGATGACGACGATGCGGATTTGAGGAGCACACGGCTCACCCCGACCTCGACGACGATGTCCCTCCCCCCTGGCGCTACGACCGTGATCCCGAAAGAAATCGAGAAGCAGATTGAGGACTCGCTTTGAGTCGTCGAAGACTATTACATCAATACCCATGTGTACGAATCATGATCATATAGCAAGTAAAACACCATAGATTAAATGTGCTCTGTATTACTATTGTTCGTGTAGGATTGTATTATAAATTTCAATTTCTTTCGATTTTCATCCGTCTTCACCTACAAGTGCATCAACGTCGTTGAGAGTTTTAGAACACCCTCAAACAAGTCTTCTTGCCAAATTATGAGAAGGATAGTTATCTGATATTCATCGTAAACTAGTCGATAGAAAGACTATGAACATAAAGAGCGGGCCTGATACTGCAAAGGGACGAGCAGGAAAAGAAAAAGAATGTTATTGTAACATATAAAGCACATCCTATTCCATCGAGAGTGTTAAAGAAAAGAAAAAAAGTGTCTACGGCGATTCATCCTTCCCTAACAAGGCGAACGGACAGACGAGGCAGCAAAGTTAGAAGAAGAGATAAGTAGTGACGAATACGCCGAGCGCAACCATGATCACCACCTGCAGCGGCACTCCGTCCGGCATCTCCAGCTTCATATCCTCGCTGATGACACTCGTGCCGTTGAGGGTCGCCGTGCCGCGGTAGGAGGTGCCGTCGTACGTCGAGCTCGCGTCCGAACGCGCGCGCGCGCGGCGGCGCATCCCCACCTGGGACACGCTCCCGCTCGGGGCGGTACTCGGCGGACCGGGCTGCGTGCCGGGGTCGGGCATGGCCTGCAGAAGTGCGCGCATCCGCTGCAGCTCGTTCTGGGCGTCGTTGAGACGCTCGAGGAGCGCGTTGTGCTCATCGGTGGAGACGCCCTCATTCGCATCGCCGTTCACGTGCACGATCGGGATGGTGACGGCGGGTACGGCGGGCTGGGGCACAGGCGTGGGCACAGGCGCAGGGACGGGTGCGGGTGCAGGAGCGGGTGCCACCACAGGAGCAGGAGCAGGAGCCGGCGCAGGAGCTGGCGCGGGGACGGGAGGCGGGGGCGTGGCTGCGCGAGGAGTGGGCACACGCTGCGGAACAGAGAGCGGCGCGGGAGGCAGGATGTGCTCTTCTTGCTCTGGAGGGGTGTGTGCTCCTTCGACATCGGGATGCCCGTGACCCTCCTTTTCGGAGTGAGGGATTGCGCCATTAAGTTCCGGAGGGAACGGCCGAACGGTCTCATACTTGTTCTATCGATAGTTTAGCGATCGGATCGACTAAAGAAGGACAGCGCAGGAATTGGAGCTCGGAAACTCACCGTGTCCGGGGAGATCATGCTGCTGAGATTCGCCTGCAGCTCGTCCTCTTCTTCGATTGTGCTCTCCGCTGCGAGGTAGGCGACCTTGACTTTCTGCTGGTGGACCTTCGTTTCTTCGTTGGAGTCATCGGTGGTATTCCACTATAATAATATCGCGCATGAGCAAACGCCCAATTCAAAACAGGGGAACCGCGCACAATCTCCTGAAGCTGCATGGTCTCCTTCGCCGGGGTGATGAACGTACTCTGGATAAGGAACTTGTCTTTGCATTTGGCGGACAGCGGTGGCTCCTCCTTCATCGCCTGTAGCATAACTACGCATATATGTTGTAAAAAGGACTGCATATAGGCGACGGTAAACGGTCACTCACCTTGTACTTCGACGGTTTCTCCAGGTTCGATCCGGCCAGAGTTGGGTCGGACGCAGTAGAGCTGGAAGGAGGAGGGGGGGGGTCATACGACGAAAAGTCAGCGTGCGGACGACATCTCTGCGAATCCGTGGCTGGGACCCACCTTCGGCGCCGTCGTCTTGACCTTGAACGCAACCGGCTGGGTATGGGGATTGTGCACGGCGAGCGTCCGCTTCACGAGCTGCGTTAGCGGCCCTAGGTTATCCTAAGCGTTCAACATCGAACACAACTAGTCGCGGATAAGCAAGGGTCGCGTACGTCGAAATCCGAGTTGGTGCGGCGGAGTGAGTTGGACAGACATAGTGAGATACTATCTATTTTTGGGGGGGAGAAAGGAAGGAAGGGAAAGGGGGTAGTGTGCGTTGAAAGGGTCTGTGGTGAAGGCTTTGGATATGTTGGATGGATGATGACGAGGCGGAGTTGAAATGCTTCCACCTCGTGGTCCCCCCACCAACGCTGATGCAACCTAAAGTTCCCGCCTTTTGCTGACTGTACACGTCTTCCCTTCTATTTATGTGCGTGTCGCACTTGCTTTTTCGTTTTTTATTTATTAGTTACAGAAACCAACCAAGCTTTTCGTGAACTGGTGCATTTTTCGAGACGACCTAGTTGCTACAGTATTAAGGATTTTCGTAAAGAACGCAGAACAAAAAGAAAATATGCCAAATCCGGTCTATGCTGAAGAGGAGACGTAACGAAGAAGAAGTACTGACAGATCCATGCATGGTATAAAAGAGAGGTATCAACGCGAGATCAACAAAAGGAATAAGAAATGTCTGGAAACCCAAAAGAAGAAGAAGAATGCGCCTCTGAACCCGCCCGCTTTAGACCTTGCTGAGGGTCTGCATCTGCACGTACTCGTAGTACGCGCCGCGCTTGTCCAACAGCTGGTCGTGGGTGCCGGCCTCGAGAACGGAGCCGTCCTGGATGAAGTAGATGCAGTCCGCGTTTTGGATGGTCGACAGCCGGTGGGCGATGGCGATGGTCGTGCGGCCCTTGGCGGCCTGGTCGAGCGCCTGCTGCACCACCTTCTCCGAGTTCGAGTCGAGCGCGGACGTCGCCTCGTCGAGGAGGAGCACCTTCGGGTTGCGGAGGAGCGCGCGGGCGATCGCGATGCGCTGCTTCTGGCCACCGGAAAGCTGACTGCCCTTACCGCCAACATTGGTCTCGAAACCGTCGGGGAGCGAGTTGATGAAGTCGAGGATGTTTGCCTTGCGGCACGCGTCTTCGAGCTCTTCCTGAGTGACCTCCGATTCCGGCTTGATGGCACCGAGCATAATGTTGAAACGAACGGTACCGGCGTACAGAGTCTGAGAGAAATGAGAGAGTCAGTATCGGTACCTAATTCGCCACAGAAGAAAACGACTAACAGGTTCCTGAGACACAAGAGCGATATGTTTGCGGTACTCTTGAATATTCATCTCCGAGATATCCTGGCCGTCAAGAAGGACGTGGCCCGCCAATGGGTCGTAGAAGCGTTCGATGAGCTGAATAGTCGTCGACTTGCCACATCCAGAGGCACCGACGAGCGCGACGTAGGTGCCGGGCTCAATGGTCAGGTCGAGGCCGCGAAGGACGCGGACACCGGGGCGAGTGGGATAGCGGAAGTGCACGTCACTGAACTTGATCTGGCCCCTGACGTTCGTCGGAACTTTGCCCTCGGTCGACTCGGCGTCGATCTCGGGTGTGGAGTCGAGGAGCTTGATGATGCTCGAACCGGCGGACTGCGCCGAGGACACATCGGGCACGAAAGAGAAGACGTTACCGGCTTGGATGGCGCCGAAGGTGGTAGACTAAATGGAGAAAACGGTGAGCATACCAACAAGGGTCATAGCGGGAAAAAGGTTGCTTACCATAAGGCCAATGAAGAAGTGGAAGAGCGAAAGCTTGCCATCTGCAACAAGGCGAGAACCGTACCAGAACACGAGCGCAATGACGAAGAAGGACATCGCTTGGGAGAGCGCATAGAGCAAATTGCTATAAAACGCTGTGCGGTTCGACTCTTTCAGCGGGCCCTCGAGCGCCTCGCTGTACTGGCGCGTGCAGTCGTCCTCACGAGTGAGCGAGGCAACGGTCCGGATTGAGCCAGCGGCCTCGCACGCAAGCTGCGCAGACTCCTCATGCGCGTGCTTGTTCTTCTGGTCCTTGAGTACGACGACGCGGAGACGGATGTAGCCGGCAGAGACGAGGAGCGGGGTGCACGCGAGACCGACGAGGCCGATGCGCCATGCAAACACGACACCGAGGATGACACCGGTCACGAGCGTCGAGATCGCCTGGACGATCGCACCGAGCGTGATGCCGGCAAGACCGTTGATCTTCTGCGGGTCGTCAGACAGACTGGACACGAGTCCACCGGTCGAGTTCTCGTCCCGGTCGAAGAATTCAATATCCTGGCGGAGGATGCTCTTGAACGACAGCTTGCGCAGCTTGGACGTGAGCATCGCCGCCGCGCCCGCGAATGACAGATTCTGGACACAAATGCAGATGGACGAGCCGATGGCAATGACGAAGAACCAGAGCGCGTTGCGGTCACCCGAGTGGCGGACGACGTCGCGGTCGCGGTCGGAGAAGCCGTTGATCGCCCGCGCAAAGACGATACCAAAGCAAGGGTAGACCGCGCCAGTGAGGATGGCGGCGATGATTCCGCGACCATACGTGCCCCACGCCTCGCGATTGAGGAGCGCCATCCGACGGAGCATCACAAACAAGCCCAGGTCCTTGTCCTTTGTCGCCTTTTCGGCCGCACGCTTCTCCGCGAGCTCAGATGCGAGCGAGCGGCTGGTCTTCGTCCGCCCAAGCGGTACCTCCGCCTCGGCGGCCTTCTCCATCGCGGCGGCCTCGTCTGCAGGTTCGACGACAGAGTCTGAGTCGGCCTCGTCTGCTTTCTGCGCCTGCTTCTGCTGTTGCTCGCGAAGCTTCTGTGCTGCGACGAGCTTAGCGTACGGGCCGTCCCGGTTAGAGAGTAGCTCGTTATGCGTGCCCTGTTCGAGAACCTTGCCGGCGCCGATGACGTAGATCCGGTCCGCGTCGCGAATGGTCGAGAGCCGGTGAGCGATGGTGATGGTCGTGCGTCCCGCAGAGGCCTTGTCGAGCGCGTTCTGGACGATACCTTCAGACTGGGTGTCGAGGGCGGAGGTGGCTTCGTCGAGGAGCAGTATGCGCGGATCGGAGACGATGGCGCGGGCAATAGCGATGCGCTGCTTCTGACCGCCGGAGAGGAGGAAGCCGCGCTCACCGACCATGGTGTCGTAGCCGAGCGGAAGTTTGGAGATGAACCCGTCCGCATTCGCCTTGATGCACGCCTCCTTCACGAGCGCCATCCGCTCCGCATCGCTGGCGTGTTCGTGGGCTGTACCGATCAACCCGTGCTCAACGTTGCCGCGGATGGTGGTGGCGAACAAGGTCGGTTCTTGAGACACGAGGCCAATCTGGCTGCGGAGCCACTTGATGTTCAGCTCGCGGAGGTCGACGCCATCGAGCTTGACGGAACCGGCGAGGGGGTCGTAGAAGCGCTCAATCAGAGAGATGGCGGTGGACTTGCCCGAGCCGGACGCGCCGACGAGCGCACAGGTCTTGCCGGCGGGGAAGACAAGATTGAGATCCTCCACAATCTTGACGTTCGGCCGCGAGGGGTAGTTGAAGTCGACATGCTCGAGCGTGATCTCGCCGACGACCTTCTCGGGCTTAAGGCCGGATGGGTCAGATGAGTCGATCGGCGGCTGGCGCTCGATGGTGGCGAAGAGCTTTGCAGCGGCGCCGCGGCCGTGAGTAATCGCCTGCATCTCGGGAGCAAGCATGGCGAGGGAGAAGGAGCCGATGAGGATGGCGAAGAAGACGTTGACCACCTCGCCGGGTTGTGCGTGGCCCTCGAGGATGAGAGTAGTGCCAAAGTAGAAGGCGAGCGCGTAGGCGTTGTAGATGACGAAGAAGAAAATGGCGAGTCCACCGCCATGCCAGAAGGCGGCCTTGTGGTCGACGACGTAGGCCTGTCCGATGAACTTGTCGTACATGGACGAGAGCACTTTCTGCGTGCCGAAAGCTTGGGCCGTGCGTACGGTGGAGATGACTTCCTCGGCGAGAGTACCGCCCTCTGCGACGTACTTGAGAGAGAGCTGCATGTACTTTGAGATGAACTTGTTCATCACGCCGCCGGCGATGCCGATGCAGGGGATGATGGACGAGAGGGCGAGGGCAAGACGCCAGTTGCGGATGTACGCGAGTACGAAGCCAGTTACGAACGCAGCGAGGAAGTTGACGACGAGAGCAACCTTTTCGGAGATACCCTGCTGAACGAGATCTAGGCGACCGAGTGGGTCAGTCAAACACTGCAGGGACGCCGATGATTAAAAACAAATGTGACGTACGGGTATCGGTTTGAATGCGGGTGGCGACTTCTCCGGAGCCAACGTTATCGAAGAAAGCAACGTCCTGACGGAGCACCGCGCGGAGGTAAGCCTCACGAATGCGTTTGGCGTTGACCTCAGCGGTATAGACCCAGATGTACATGTAGATGAACGTGACAGTGAACATGCCGATACCAATGTAGCAGAGCGCTGCCGCATTGTCTGAGGCTTTGGATTTGAAGCTGTCGCGCGCACGGACAAGGGCCTGTTGGAGGGAGGGGTCTCCCGGGTTGTCTTTTACATCTTGGACCGCGGTTCCAAACTCGACGAATGCTTGTGTAAGGTTACCGAACAGGAGGGACATTAGAGGCTGAAAAAAGTGTCAGTTTTCATATTCGATTTAGGAGCGAAGAAACAGTGCCTACCAAAGCTGCACCACCGGCTGCTGCGCAGATAAGACCGATGAAGTTGAGGAAAAGTTCAAATTTAGTGGAAAACCTATAGGAAGGGGGCGGGGAGAGGGGAATGAGAATTCATTAACTTGAACAAGTCAGAAATTCGACGAGAATGATGCTCACTTGAACATGGAAAGGAAGGGCACGGGCGCCACCTCCTCTGCCTTTGTCTTTTCCTGAATGTCCAAAGTGGTGGCATCTTCGCTGCTGCTCTCATCGACGACTTTTGCCTCCTTCTTCCCCCGTCCAAAAAAGCCCTTCTTGGCAGGAGCTTCGGGCACGACGACGGGGTTGGGAACGCCTGCGCCAGCGAGCTGCGCAGGTGCGGAGCCGACCTGCTCCTTGGTGTTGATGTCGTCGTCGGACTGACGAAGAGTTCCCTTCTCAGACATGGTATGCCCTTTTCAGTTGGCAGCCGATGTCGGTGGTTGAGGAATGAAGGGGAGGGGGAGGGGATGAAAGGATACACGAGAGGAATGGGCTGGGCGTGTAATGACCTGCCTCTGGTTCGATGGGAAAGTGTTGATATAACTGGTGCCCGGGCGACACTCCGGTCATTACGTTAATTAGATGAGTCAGAACTTCTCCCGCGCCTCATTAAGAAGCTCAGGGCCCCCTCCTCCCTTTAATGGCGTCCCATTGAGTTCCGGGAACTGGCCAATTTTAGAAATTAACCGTGCGCTCTCTTTGCAACTACTGCGAGTGTAGCACGTCTCGAGCATACTATGCCTACGACAAGCATTCGTCTGGAAACGCTGTGTTCGCCGTTTGCTTTCACGGTCGCCGTACCCTTCTCATCACGGAACAAAGATGCCGGAGCCTTTCCCAAGATTCAGGCGCACAGACCGGCGTAACATACCCTGCTGCGGGGATTTGACTCGACGGTAGCCGGTACAGGTCGACGAGAGTTTTCTCGAACTGCGGAGAAATAGAAGAAAAAAAAGGAGCGCCATGTGTAGGCTCGTCCTAAAATCCAAGGCCTTATCGGCCATCCTTAACCAACGTGCACTTTTTTTTGAACGCAACACTTGCGTTCATGTCAAACGGGATCTGCGGCTATGTTAAGCCTACACAACCGAAGCGGCCTTGTGTTGCAGGCACACGTCGATCTGTGCACCCGGCCGCCCGTTTCCAACCAACCGGCCAGGTACTTACTTCTGACGCCCTGGTCGGCAACGGCCCATTTGCAATAGCAGAGACGCGTCTGCTCGGCCTTGGCGAATCATGCACGCGCCATTTCTCCATGGTGCACGGACGTTCTGGACTTTGGCCCTCAGCACTCTTTCATGGATCACCCGCACGGCGGCCTGGGAGCGAACATACCAAGCCTTTTCGACCGACGCGTACCCCCATCCCGGCTTGGTTGGAGTCCCAGTCCCACAAATTAAACGAACGGTGTGACGACGGTGGGACCCCATCGCCGGCCCATCTTGATCCTCAAGTGCCGTCATAACGCTGTCTGTGGTCGACGCAGATCGCAGGCGGTTTCGACGGACGACGTGTGTGCTCGGCTCGGCGGCACGTCATCGATGGGCCCGCACTGCGCAGGGGCATACGCGCGTCTTTGAGTTTAAGCCACACGTCGACCGTCCCTTCTGACGCACACAAGCGCCTTTTCTCTGCATAGCCAAACCCTACTTATGTGGCACATCCCATCGCAATCAATTGATTCTTTCCAAAAAAAATGTTAATGTGAGAATAGGTCAAGGGACAAGTCGAATCTTAACTGTGCCTGCCGTAACCTTCGCCCAAAACGAGGAAATTCTAGCTCGCCACATGTACCAATTCTCTCGTACGTACGCTTCTTGCCACATCGGTCAAGCAACAGGCATGCGCGATTAGTGTGATCGGGCATGCCCAAGCGCCCTTTACCTCTTCCAAGTTAAAAATGGTAGCCGAGCCATGACTCCGAGGAGTGACTCGCAGGACCCGCGATACTTGAGGCAGAACCACAGGATATCAGTTAGCCAAGTCCTTTACGACTTTACAGACAATATATATGGGCGATATACACCACCACTCCGCAGAGCGAGCTTTTGACCGGTCCGATTCAATAGACGTTCCCAGTCTGACTCGTCAAACTACCACCGCATGTATATTTGTCTGTGGCCTCCTCAAGTTTACCAGTGCCAGTGAGCCACACTTTCGTTCATCTTTGCTATATGAGGCAGGCTTAGCCTGACATTTCGCTTCGCGTGCTAAGATACATGGAGCAAAGTCGTGAAATTTCTTCGACTCACTGTTGTTTGTCTGAGTCCAAGCTATACGTACAATAAGCCCGAAGTTTGTGCTAGCCACTTGTGTAGATCACGCTTGCCATGGATAGTGGCTAGAGTAAGCGCCCATAACGACTTCCTGAAGTGCGACTCCCACCCATTGGGCAGTCTCCAAACAGTCTCTCACTTTCATCGTTCTCGTGCTACGCGAATTCCCCACACTCCCAGACGAAAAAAAAAGAACAATAAAACATGGACGAGACGACCTCGCTGGAAGCGCTCGCGGGCCTCCTCGAGACGCTCGCGGCGAACCCGTACGACGTCGACGCGCACGCGCAGCACATCGCGCTCGCCAAGGCCGCGGGCATGGCCGACCAGGCGCGCGCCGCGCGCGACATGTTCACCGCGTTTTGGGCGGCGGGCGAGGACGTGTGGACGGACGCGCTGGAGGAGAAGGCGAAGGAGGCGGACTTGGCGAGCGTGGAGGGGGTGAAGGAGCTGCTGGAGCTATATGAGAAGGCGGAACGAGACTATTTGTGTGCGTGTGCCAGCTTTTTGTGGGCTTCAGTATACTTCAGCGACTGAACGAATGTCATTCAGCGCTTCGGATACTCGAAAAGCATGCGCAATTCTTGGTAGACTTGTATGAGACTGTCTCGTCTCCTGAGGCTGATGAGAGTGAGCTCAAAGCGCTCTTCAAAAAGGAATGGATGCACGACGAGCTGGCAAAAGTCGCACGAAAAGCGTCCCTTCATTTGACACAGGTGCGAATGGTGGATCAGACTACGGGAGTTGGCCGACTAACATCACGCAGGGTCATCGTGTTTGGACGATACTGTACGACTGGCAAACAGAGGCACTCCAATCTGCCTCTCCCGACGAACGGTACGTTTCTTGTCGCAAAGAGAGAGTATGTGTCACTGACGTATCCACTAGCTCGAGTTTGGTTGCTCGAGTCGAAAAAGTCTTTCTGGAACGTCTCCAAGAGCCGCATTCAGGCATGTCCATTTTTCCCATTTGATAATGGCCATCTAAACCCTCTCGACAGACAACGACAACACCTTTCAGAATTACTCCTCATTCACCACCGCATACAAACCTCCGGGAGAGTATGAAGCTCTTCTCGTGTCTGCTAGCAAGCTCCGCGGAGGGGCACTCAAGGTGTATGCACGTCGGGAAAAGGACGAAACCCTCGTCGTATGTCCTCACACTCCCCGCAGCTCGCCTGGTCTCTACATAACACTTAACTGGGATAACATAGGTTCAAAACCAAAACTCCCTCGACTCTTACGCCTCGTACATTGCAGCCGAAAAACGCACCCAACGACCGCACATACTGGTATTGCGCGGTGCGTATGAACGGGCGATCGCTATCGCAGCCCATAGGCGCTTTGGCGGTGACCAGACGGCGGAGGCGATGCTACACGTTCTATGGGCCGGCTTGCTCGATTCGCTGGTACGTCTATTTGTTCCGTTCTGCCTGAACCCTTCCCCCCCCCCCTTCCTTGCATGTCCTGACGCGCACCCACATGCAGCGCAGAGACGGATCTCCAGCGTCACTCGAGCAAGAAACTTTCAGCCGAGCGCTGAGAAGTGTTCCGGGCTCCGGAGAGGTTTGGGCACGATACATACGCTTCTTGGTAAGTCATTTTGCTTGTACCATCAAATGTGCTTTTGTGAACTTTTACCAGGAGCGCCAGGAACCTAAAGACGAGGATGAAGTGATTGATGAACATACCCCTGCCCCCAACGAGAGTATTGCGGGTATGCTCTTGTATCATGTAGAAAATTTAATGCTCGTTTTGACGACTGTTCCTTCAGATGCTTACACTCGTGCACTTGGATCTGGCCTCATCCAGAAAGACGTTGAGCAGATCGTTCCCCTGGTGCTCGCTCGGCTGTCCTACATTCGGAGGACACTTGACCAAGGAGACGGTCTCGAAGCAGCCTTCGTAGTCCTGCTCGAGGTGCTTGAGAACGGCATTGCCATGGTTGGCCAAGCGGCACCTACAGGTGACCCACGATACAGGCTCGAGAAGTATGCTGCAGAGATAGTTCGTCAAATTTTCCAATTTTCAGAGAATATCTTTCTCATCTGTGTACCCTTAGTACACGACTCTCGCACAGTCTCCGGAGAGCGCAGCAGCAGTGTGGGAGGGCGCAACAAAGCGCAACAAAACGAGTTATGTGGCATGGTCGCAGTACGCAGAGGCCCTGGGGTATGTTTTTTCCGTTCAAGATACCTATTAAAGAGCTCAACAAAAGTCTAGGAAGCAGGGCGATTACGATAGAGCTCGTGCGACCTACCGTAACATCGCAGCGAAGAACCTGGATTGGTCTGAAGCGTTGTGGGAGTCGTGGCTCGCGTTCGAGCACCTGCATGGCTCGGTCACGGATCTCGAGGATTGCATGGACCGTATCGAACGCGCACAAATAACCGTACAAACCCGCCGGGCCAAGGAGGCGGAGCGTGCATATCAAGCCATGCAAATCGACGGCGGACAGGCTCACTACGGTGCAACCACGGCGCTGACGGAGGCAACAACTGAGGCTGCCGAACAGCAAGTGAACCAGCTGATTACGGACGCAGTCTCGATGGATGTTGACGCAGGGCCAACGTCTGGAGGCACTAAACGCAAGGCGGAGGATGATGCTGATGAAGGGCACAAACGGGTCAGAACGGGTGAGTGTTATGTCTTGTTTAATATATTCTTCATATTCACATTTTTGCTCAGAACCCGCGCCGCCGCCCTTGAAAAGGTACGTAATTGTTGATTGGACCTGTGAATTGGTGCTGACGCTAGGCTTTCAGAGACCGCGAAAACTGCACAGTGTTTGTATCAGATTTGCCCGCTGATGCATCCGAGGACGACCTCTCGGCGCTATTTAAGGATGTAAGTGATAGCCTTGGGAAATAAAATACATGCACTAACCTCTCTTTCTAAGTGTGGCCCGCTTCGTGAAGTGAAAGTGATCACTATCCCTGGCGCGACCGTAGCGAGTGTCGAATTCATGGCAAGGGTATGTCCCACTATTTTGACTGATCAATTCCATGTTGAGAGTTGTGAAGGACAGTGTGCCTCAAGCGTTAACAAAAGACAAGAAACGCGTCAAAGGTGTTGAGATTGCCGTACATTTAGCTTGGCAGTCAACACTCTACGTGACGAACTTCCCCGAAGGTACGGATGACGCAGTCGTCCGGGAACTGTTCGGAAAATACGGAACGATATTTGAAGTGCGTTGGCCAAGTAAGAAGTTCAAGAACAGTCGGCGTTTTTGCTATGTGCAGTACACAGCTCCTGTGAGTGCTACACATTTGTTACAACTAAATATTCTCACACTATCACCAAGGCTGGGGCAAGGGCAGCTACAGAACTTCACAATGTCGAGCTGGAACCAGGAATGCCATTAAGCGTGCTCATCTCCAACCCAGAGAGGAAGAAGGAACGGACCGATGCGAATGCAAACGACCGTGAGATCTACGTTGCGGGTCTCAACCGAAGCACTACGCAAAAAGACTTGGAGAGGCTATTCAGCACTGTGAGCTTGTTCTGCCTCTTTGTTAAGCTTTACTGATTATCTTCGGTAGTATGGCACTGTCAAGGAGGTTCGTCTTGCAACTGACAAAGATGGAAAGACCAAAGGCTTTGCATTCATAGAATTTGAACAAGAAGTACGTTTTTACGATTGATAAAGTGTACTGAAAACTCATCTTACATATTTCTCTCAGAAAGACGCCCTCGCCGCCCTCAGTGCAAACAACTATGAGCTCAAAGGCCGTCGTATAGCTGTGACGCTCGCCGATACTCGTGCTCGACCTGCCAAAGGGTAAGTAGCCGCTCTTTTGCATTCAATTTGTACCTCATTATTTTCTAGCGATGGCTCAAACTCTGGGCTTGGACGTAAAGCCGAAATTCGGAACCGGTCGGTCCGCGTCCGAGGCATTCCCTTGGGAACGCAAGAAGGCCTACTTCAGCAATTCTTCGAGAAACACGCCACAATCAAGCGCGTTGAACTCTTCGCCGACGTCAGTGAAGCCATAGTAGAGCTGGAGAGCGCGGCTGTATGTATCTATCACTTGCTGACATTAAGCCCTTTGCTTATCATTACATGTTCTTTTGTTCAGGAAGCAGGCAAGTTGCTTCTGTCTCACGAACGGGAGCCGCTTGCATTTGATGGGCGGGTCTTACAGCTGTCTGAGGAAAGTGCAGAGCGTGCTCCACCAGGAGTGAAGGCCCCATCTGTGAAGACTTTGGGTGGCGGGAAGCAGTCTGGCCTGCTGGTTCCACGAACAGCGGGCTCGCGGCCAAGAGCTGGACTGGGGAAACCCCGTGCCGCCGGGACAGCGGCCTCGGTTTCCTCCTCCGCGCCCTCGTTTGTCGCGGCCAGTAGTTCAGCCAACGCTGATACGACAAAGAAAGGGCAAGATGACTTCCGTAAGATGTTGTCAAAAGGAAATGAGTAGGGATGTTACTTATTCGAACATTATGTTATATTGCTCGGATCTTCGGTCCGGCGAACCCCACAGTGGGCGCCTAGCGTTGTTAGCCTGCCAGGTCGGACAAGCACGTGTGGTCACCGTGTTTCACTCTCCTTAACCTCTTGCTGTCGACGTTAATAACCTATTCTACGCTACTTTAACAATCATGGATACCTCGAATGTGGCTGAATATGCAGAAAGTACCACTGTGACATTGGAATGGACTCTACGCGGTCTCAAGAACATCTTCGATTCGAGGTAGTACAGCCGCTATCCGACATTATGCTCTTTGTTTGCTGAAATGGCTGCTTTGTCGGTAGCAAGGGAGAATCGAAGAGTAAAGTGACGAAGAGCGCGCGCTTTGGTGCCGATGGGCGCTGGCAGGTGCTCTTCTATGCCAACTCTGGTACAGGAGGAGGTAGCAACTCCGAGTCTGGAGGTTATATCAGCTTGTACTTGTCTTGTGAGGTGCGTTATAACTCATAGCTCTCTCTGTTTCTCATCTAGCCAAATGATTTACTGCGATGTATCTTAGCCTACGCTTGCTGAGAAAGAAGCTGCTGTCAACGGTCAATGGGTACGGGAGGGCCAGTACAACTTCCGCTTCGAGCTTCGTCCGTGAGTCCACGCGTGTGCCATCAACATGACATGAGGCGTGAGCTGATTATCATACTGAAGAGTTGGAAAGTCGTACCAATTTAGCTCAAAGGTTAGCTCGCCTCGTTATTGAACGTTGAATGCATTCTAATTAATGTCCCGCCACAAATAGGAAGCACATAATCGCTCATTCTCACAAAAGGTCAGTAGAACAACATTTTACATTTTCGTCGCTATAACAAACCAAAATGCTACAGACTTTAAACCTTGGCTGGTTAGTTCATGCCTCTCATAGCATGTACTCGTACCTATCTCCTTTCCCACTAGGGCACAATTTGCACAACGGGATCTCGTGTACTACCAAGCACCGTCTGTGAAAGGTCCAGATGCGTTCACTATAATTTGCACTATCACCTCGTGCTCCTCGGCCCCAGCTACCGCTCCGAGCATTCCACGACAATCAGTCCCTAAGGACATTATGGACTCCATTGGCGGCTTGCTCGATGACCCACTGTACTCTGATGTTGAATTTGTACTGCCAGGACCTGGGCGCCGTGGATTCCGGGACGCAAAGCGTATTTATGCCAATAGCAAGCTACTGAAGCGTTCGGAGTACTTTGAAACAAGTCAGTATCTTTTAAACCTCCCCCCCGATAACCCACTAACTCTTTTATTTACTCGCGCATTAGTGTTTGCATCTGGTTTTTCAGAGGCAGTACCCAGTGCGGGTGGGCCTGACTACGACGATGGGCTTTCCAATGCGTTTCTCTCATCTCATCTCGACGATTCCGATGCAGAGGATAATCCAGACGCTCCTGTCGGGCTTGATGCTCTTGGAGACGAGCTTGACTTTGATGACGTATTACCCCCAGCATTAAAGATCCCTGCTTTGCCCGGAGTTGCAACGCCCGTCACACCACGGTCAGCCGTTGGCGGCAGCGCTGCAGCAGAACAGCCTGAAGAAGACTCTACTGAGGGCAGAAATGTAAGACAGAAACTCGAGCATCCTTCTAGTCCACGTACAAGCACAACAGAAAGACCAATTCTCCGTACTGAAGAAGAGCCTGCGCCCCTTCCTCGCCCTGTTGTACCTGGGCCTAACAAGATGACAGTTGTGGTTCGAGATGCGTCGTACTGGACGTACCGCGCGGTGCTCTATTGGGTGCGTCATTTGTAATTTTAGGTGTTGGTTATGGCTACTTATTATTATATATCAGCTTTACACTGACAGTATCGTCTTCGCGCCTCTTTCGTCTTCCTTTCTGTCACCAAACAGGGAACGAGCTGGTCGGCATGAGGGTGGGCACGGTACGATGACTCCTGCGGCCACTGAGGGAGGACCCTTCTCTTTCCCGCTCTCTCGCAGCGTTACGCAGCATGGAAGCATTCCTGGAGACGGACACGGAAATGGTGCTGGTGCTGCCCCTTTTGGCTCAGTGCTCACACCAGGCATTGGTAGCAAGTCACGCAATGAGTGGATCCGTGAATGGGAACTCAACAACATGGGCCGACCTAGACCTTGCTCGGCTAAATCAGTTTATCGACTTGCAGACAGTCAGCTCTCTTCCTTTCTAAGTTGCAAAGTAACATAAGCTGATTTTATATTTACAGGGCTTGATCTAACCGATCTAAAGGATCGAGCTTTTCAGGTGAGAGGCTAACAGCGGTTGACTCTGACTTCAATTAACTCAATTTTTCACAGCATATTGTTAAATCACTCACAGTTGATAACGTGCCATATGAGGTGTTCTCCACTTTCTCGGCTACGTTTGAGGAGATTCGAAAGGCGCGGTTTGATAACCTTTTATAACTTTTGCATCATTTTAACGAATTTGTTCTTGATTTAGGTGGAAATCCAATTCTTCCTGAATCATTGGTCGGAAATCAGAGACTCCGACGGAATGCGCCATGTTTGGCAACAGATTCGGGTAGGGCGGCACCCAGGCTTTGAAGAGGGTATGTTCGGATCGTCACCATGCAATCTTCTGTGCTTCCACTAGCCTATGATTTAACCCCCAACTCTTTAGTGTGGCCACTCATCGCCGTCAACCTCGAGTTCAAACCGCGCACAGCCGAAGAAGCTGTCCAAGAGCCCTCGGTTGTCGTTTCATAAACTACTGAATAAGACCCGCGCTCAATATAATTCACGCTTGCGCAATACCGCGAGCGCTCAGTATTGGATGTACTAAGGTAATTCTATTCGCACACAATGGTCATAAGGCTGTTTCATTTGTTCTCGCCCCTTTCTTGCATAACGGTGGCGCTACTGTTTATATTAGTTGCTAATGTGCTTAATGTATAATAACACACTGCATCAGTCTCACATCGTCATGAAACGAGGTTTGAGTATGCTGGTCAAATTCTCGTACAAAAACCGCACCCTAGTCAGCCTGAAGATGGCATTTGAATAGGTAACAGGGTACGGAACAACTTCTAATTGATTGGTAGCATGAATGATGGCGAGCTTGGACATTCCTCTAAACACCGTCTGATTTCGGTAGCAATAGTGAGTGTGTCCCCCGGATTGCGTAATCTAAAATGTGCTTTAAACGGGTTCTCGAAAATTCTACTGCCAATGTGACCAAAAGTGTACTTGCTACTACTGTACGCCGTTAGTACGTTTTGAAAATCATGCATTGGTTGAAAGGCATCGAACATCAGCGAACGCTCGAGATATTTGTCAACAAAGATTCAAATTTCGCGCCGTTTATAGCAAAATAAGCGTCCATTACGTATGTAATTGAACATTCTGATGCGATCATTATTCGTCAATAAAATAATGTATTTGAGGAAGCCAGAGTGTGCGACTCATATAGTAAGCTGCCACGTCGACCATGGGCCCAAGTTCATGCCCAGGGACTAGAGAGCATAATTTTCAAACTGCATCCGTTAAGTATAGCGGAACCTTTTTCGTACTAGTCGTAAGAAGAAAACCTTGCTTACTTAACATCGCCTGTACAGCCTGCGGTGTTTAGCCCCTTCTTTTGGTTTGCAGCCGCGCCATTCCCAAAATTCGAACACGATTTTACCCGCAAATTTGATAAGAGGTTTGACATTTGTGATCTTTTGGAAATTTTATGTACCAATAGTAATGGTAGTAGAACGACTGCGAGAACCAAGAGTGATCCATCCCATTCAGCCCAGCAATCTAGAGCTCACTCAACGCTAGTGAGGCTCGCCGTTCGTGTCATCATATCAGATATCGCGAATGGCAAGTCGCTATCCAGTTTACTGGGTAACTCAACGGGTCGAAGGCCGATACCGATGAAGCCTTTGAGACGGAAGGTTCAGTGCGCGCGTGGAAGTAAAGATGGCACTACGATGGCGGTGGCCCACCAGCGGAGAAGCGTGCTGGCGCTCCTGCACGCGCTGCTTGCAACACGGATTCTTGCAGAGGAGACTGTGTAGCGGGTGCACTCGAAACGGATCCATCATGCCCATGATCGTTATCATCATACGTGTGCCCATTGACACCAGGTACGGCGTCCGCAGGAACGAACAGCGTTTCAGCTGGTTCCTCATCTTCATCCCATAATTCGGGTGGGTCCAGGTGTTCTTCATCGCGAGGATGAGGAGGTATACGATGGAGAAGCCCAAATCTTGACATGCGTCAACAAAGCGTTTGACAGCAACGCGGAAGTGTCGTACCCAAATACACAGCCAAGAAGACCTTCACCTCCCCAATGTCTGTTGGGAACAAGGACGACTTCACGTATTGTACTAAGAACGATTGATGAGAGTGGAAACCTAACTCAACCAAATGATCCCGATACGTACTGGAAGTCATGCGAATATACATAAACCTGCAGTGATTTATCGACATGCTGAGTAGAGACAGTCAGCAACTATTTCATAGTTCGAAAGGATTGGTATGCATACTGCTTCTACAACTTCATAGAAATCACCTTCTGCAGCAAGCGGGCCACCAGTCCAACCGACGATCCAGTCACCATATGGTACAAGCCCTGCGCTTTCGGCCGGGGAACCATCCAGTACATCCATAACATGCCAGACGTTTTCCAGTGCGAGTTCAGGCTCGCATACCCTCATTGAAAGACCAAGGAGTGATGGTCGTGTGGTCTCTGGTAATGATGTTTGGTCCGCGTGTATTGAAGACCATACTCGTGATGGTGTTATAGGAACAACTGTTCGAATCTCGTTTGAACAAAAACATGCATGCTCCAGTGAAACTATCAGCGAACGTACTCCTGGTGTCTTGATTCTGGCTGTTCCAGACCAACAAGTTGAGGACGCGGTCTTCATGTGCTTCAACAATTTGCTCAAGTTCTGCAGCTCCCACTTCCGTTTTTGCATTAGCACCCTCATAGCCAGCAACAAAATCAAAGAAAGGTTCCAAGTCTGTCTGGGCCGCTGGCGAATTCGGCGCAACACGGAGAATATGAAGTGCTCGTTTTGGGGCGGAGGAGACACCACTTGGTAATGCCGTAGACTGGCCAGCACCCATGGTTTAAATCTCAGCGTAGTGTACACGAGTAGTTAGTTGGACAGAGATCCAAGGCGGAGGCTTCGGTGCTATGGTCGGAAAACAAAGTCAATGCTGAGAGGCGGAGCTTTGGCGATTGACGAAAGCATGTCTCCTGCCATAATAGGCGCCGTGATTGGCGCGTGTGTTGTCAATCGAGCACATACGATTAATATTCCTAAGAGTAATGAATTGTGTGTCCTCACTGCACACATGTCCCGCTTAATCATCCAACAAATTTTGACGTCCTTATATCAAGCGGCTATGGTGCCAAAGAAGGTAAAGGGCTCGAATTGTAAACACTTATACAGTTAGTCAAAGTAGCTTCTGTTTCCTGCAAGCATACATCACAGAACAAGCCGTATTTGCGGAGATGTGGGGGGTTATTGATTAGGAGTTTAGCTGATATACTTATCTTTAAAAAAAGATAAGCAGATCCCCGCTTTTCGAGATCTTCATGCTAACCGCAAATACTTTCTGTAATTTTTGTCTAAGTTAAGGTTCAGGGTCGTCCACATGTTTTTTATGAGCGTGGATCTACATCTCTGGGCTTCCTGCGATTGCGATTTCGACTGCGGAAAGCCGCAGACACCACCTACGTACTTACATTTGTCTGAAGCGTCTCACTCGACTGGATAGTGTGCCGGTGAACTAAGAATTCGTGAGATCAAGCATCTGGGTACGTGCTGCCATGACCGCAGCATGGTCAAGACAAGATCATCACGCTGTGAGGATAAAGGCATACGCCGTATAAGGAAGTTTGATACTGCACAGTCTATCGATAGAACCCAGGCCGAAAGACAGTTTGTGGGGATGGCACTGGTCCCTGCTCGCGATTTCATAAATCGATCACTGTTTTGTTTGTGTCAAGAAGTGATCTGCGTGGGTCTGCCACCGTGTTTTCGTAAAGGATCCGTAGAGTGTCCGCAAAACAGCCGAACATAGTCCTTCCGAGTACCAGCCAGAAGATGAGGCAATCGATATGGAGCGAGGTGCGGAACTGTACCGTTCTTGTGTTGGTTATGCACTAATAACCCTAGCTTCCTTACAACGGCGCGTCAGAGACCGTGAGTTGAAGCACAAGTTTGAAAGTAAGAAAATGGATGTCGAGCCATAGCGAATGGTGCAAATGTGCCTCCAAGCTCTTCAGGAAAGCACTTGAGTGAAGCCGCGGACGGGCGAGTGAAGGGTACGAATGAAGGGTCCGAGTGAACAACATTTGGCAGAGAGACCCTGGAACACTGTCACGTGTGTTTCGGGCTTAGAGTTGTGCTGCCGCTTCCAATCCCGCCGTCCGAAATTTCGCTGCATACTAAGCGCGTCGACTACAAGGCTGCATCTCAATCGCGGAATGTGGTAAGTTCAACAAAGTTATATCCTAGCACATACAAGGCGACTTATAAGCACTTTTTAGCTGAATTTATGTTCTTCCGTCGACTCCAGCTGATCCGAGCCAACGCTGCCAGACGTATTTTCTTGCCTACTTCCGAGCTCAAGCTTGTGTCACCTCATCGCACCAATGTTTCGATCACATTGCGTTCAATTGATACCAAAGGAAAGAGCATACATAACTCCACCGATCACCCTAGAAGCTCGTGGGGGGTGTCGCGCAATTCGACGGAGGAACTGCAGCGACTCATTCGGGCCATTGATCCCTACAACAGCTACACTCCAAAACCACCACGATGGGACGAAGTCGGCTACAAAGCGTATGCCAATCATATGGCAGAATGTGTACGAGCATACATGGCACTGCGCAAACTTAAGGCGCAGGAACAAATCGAGCTTGTGGACATGCGGGCTGTCATTACCATCGCAGCCAAGCGGCGGGACGGCGACGCGCTCCAGACGATCGCGAACGATATCTACTTCGGAGCTTTCGGTGACAAAGCGGCAGATGTTGCGCGCATCCTACTCGTGCGTCTCGCCGTTATGGGACCGGACCTCGTCGCGACGCCCCAACTGCTTTTCCTCGTATCCATTTCACGACCCCTCATACATGAGCAAACTCTTAAAATTGCATTCTCCCTCCTCTCGCGCTCGCTTCCGTCTGGAAACAGTACGGAAGAAGGGCTCACCATCCTCGCACGCCAGCTTATTGAGTACCTTCCGGCGGCTACGGACGTTGATCCATACGCACCAGGTCCACTCTTCGGACCTACCTTTGCGAAACTCTCACTCATCACGATTATAATTGCGGAACGAGGCGCAAACGATGCAGTCATCTCAATCCTTTCGGCCTTGATCTCTGGTAATAAGCTGCCGTCCACCGTGCTTGGAAGCGTGGATCTGTCCGAAGCTCAAGATTTTGTGGCTGGAGTGACTGGAATCTTCCTCCGCGCGAGTCTTCACTGGCAGCTTACAACGCACGCTGCTTCTCTTTTCACGCAAGCGTTCCCTCGAAGGGCTAGTTTTGAGGATGGTGTCTCGCTTGCGCGTGCGTTTACACAACCACGCACGGAGGGACTACCTCACAGCCTCACATGGGATGCAGCCGCAACCGTTGTGCGCACGTTGCTTGCTTTTCCATCCTTGGGGCATTTACCGGACGAGATTTTGCATTCCCTGCTCACAACCGCGCGTCAGTGCAATAGGAGCCGTGCGGCCACGCGACTCTACGAGGCCAGTGTTGCCAGTGGGCAACCGGTGCGTCCGGCGCCGCCTATTCTTACTGCTCCTTGGTTACTCCAGAAACTCATGGCGGAAGGGGGCAACGAGGCGGCCGCTCGAGGGCTTGCATGTGCGATAGCGACAGGACAGGAACGTCTGCCGATACACTTGAGAGCGGGGTACGTCGCTGCGCTTGCTGAAGCCGGCTTTGCCACCCAGGCTCGGAGAGAGTGGGAGAGATATGTTATTTTTGAGAATGTGGATGATGCTCGTGCTGTTGCGGGAAGCGCACCAGTCGCGGTTCGGCTTGTCAAATTATTCGCAAAACTCGCACGCAAACAAGTAGAGAAGATGGAGAAGATATCTTCCGACTCTCAAGCGACAGCCTCGGCTCCTGTCTCCACATCCGGGGTAACTAACAGGGACACTATCTCAGATGTTTCCTCCCAGGAGATCAACGACGTCCAGGACTCCTTCAACTCACCACGATCATCTCACTATGAGAACCTAGATCCTCCCCCGCACATGCCCCACCTCATAGATGTCGGCATTAAGCCTCCGCCCCTTCGCCCGTCACCTAGATTACCGAAGAATGACCAGAACATTCCTAATGCGGAAGACCTGGCAGAGGACCTCACTCTGTTTGCCCATCGTGTTCTCAATGCGTTCCTTGCCGAGAAACAGCCGCTGGCGCAGGCATCTCATTTTGACTGCACTTCTCTCGCCCGCGCGTGCTTTGCCGTCGGACGCATGAAAGAAGGCTATGCAGCTCTCGCGATCTTGCTCTCCCGGCGTCAAGTCCCCGACATGTACGATGCGAACGTCGCGCTGCTGGCGCTGGCGCAGCACGAACCTCGCGAGGCCGCGATCGCTTTGCGGCACATGGCACGGGCAGGACTTCCACCAGATCCGGTAGCGTTGGGCACGATCATTCACTTCGCGTTAGCCAGAGACGATGTCGTTCTCGCACAGTGGCTTATCTCGCACTCGCTCAAATTAAATATGGATGGCGCGCGGGTGTCAATGAAGATGATGGACTCCGTTATACGTGCCAGCGTCGGACCCAGCGTCGTTGACCCGCGCACGCGCCGTCGCAATTTGAGGTGGGCTGTGGGCGTCGTGGAGAGCCTCGTTCGGTCAGGGCACGCGCCGCGGACGGCGTTGGGCCGCTTCTGTGCCACCCAGGCGCTGCACGCGGGTATGCCCCGCTGCGCATTTCGCTTCTGGGACGCTGTCGTCCGCGGACGCGTTGAATGGGACAACACTCGGGAACGCAAGCTCAGAGAGCGGATCTCGATGCGTTTGCGAACCTTCCGTCGCCATGTCGACGGTAGCAGTCGACACCGTCATCCTCCTCCTCCAACCTCTTCCTCCGAGGTCGGCGAGGACGGCCAG
>JAZHGK010006984.1:0-19239 GCA_037855215.1 Waitea zeae | reverse complement strand
CTTCTTAGGACTTCAATTATCATGCCACACTGTATCAGTACGACAGTCACCCGTACCGAACGGCCACTAGCGGAGGAGGTGCGTATCGGATACATGAACCACTTCATCTACCAACACTTGGTGTGTTTAGTGCCCTTCGGAAGTGGGTTGAACACCCTCTCGTCATATGACTGGATCCAATTCGACCGCATCAAATGGGATGTTTGCTCCAATGCCTCCGAAAACGACTGCCTCACGCCAAAGGGCTTCACCTTTATGCGTTGGCGGGTGGCAGAGGGAGTCATTTTTGACGTCATCAATGTACGTTTTCTCCGCCCTATATCTTCAAAGAAAGAAGGGAGGCCGACCGAATTAGCTCCATACCGACGCGGGGACCGAAGACGGAGACGAGAAGGCGCGCACCGCAAACGTCCAGCAGGTCGCGGACTTCGTTTCTGCCAACTCGGCTGGCAACCCGGTGCTCATCTTCGGCGACACGAACTCACGCTACACCCGCTCGCTGGACAACATCCCCAAGATCATCTCCCAGAACGGCCTCAAAGACGCATGGGTGCAGCTAGCCCGGAACGGCGTCGCACCCGCTGCCGGCGCCGACGCGATCCTCTGCCCCGACGGAGTGCCGACGACCATCAATTGCGAAGTCGTGGACAAGGTCTTGTGAGCTTTCTTCTTTTCGTTTCAGCCCGCGATCCTTGGTGCTGATGTAGTCCAAGGTACCGTGGCTCAAAAGCGATCACTCTCACTGCGACTCAGTTCGCGTATGATACTGGACGCTTCCTCTCGAGCAACCGTACCACGTTGACGGACCACAACCCCGTGCGTGTCGAGTTTTCATGGGCGTGGGGTGCTTTCCGCCAGAGTGACCTTTATGGTGGTCCTCATGGGTGAGAAATTTATTTCTTCTTATGAGCCTTGCAACGGCTTACCTGGAGTCAACATTCGCAGAGATTGGTTCAGCGACCTCGACTCTCTACCCCCCAACCCGGTGCTGTCTTCCATCACCCTCCGAGGCGCCAACCGTCTCGACGCCGTCTCATTCAAGCTCTCGTCCGGCCTGACCCTCTCGCACGGTGGGACAGGCGGCACCGCCTCGACGCTCACCCTCAACTCGGGAGAGTACGTTGTGTCGGCGAAGCTCTGCTGGGATCAATACGACAGCCACACTCGCAACTTCTACGCTCTGCTCACGACGAACGCGGGGAGGTCAGTGTCGACGGGCAAGACGACGGGCTCATGTGGTACCGCCACCGCCCCGAGCGGATATGCGATCGTGGGCATGAAAGGCCAGAGCGGGGACGAGATGGACTTGTTGGGCTGGATCTACGCGAAACGTCCATAGATAGCAACTGCAAGAGCAAGCTTCGGTTAGTCTAACACGCGGATGACTGGACCTATTGTTGGGTTTTTTGTCGTAGGAGGATGGCGAACCAACTAGTTGGTAGACGCCTAGCCAGTGGAAATCTGTTGTTTAGTTATTAAACTCTTTATACTGATACACTTTTACTCTACTAGAAACATGGTTTTGAATCAGTGAAGAGCATAAAGAATGAAATGAGCGAGGAAAGCTACCTTTGCGGCCACTTAGTAAGAATTGTGGGAGTAGCTGTACTAAAACGACGACCAGCACAATCAAAGGACCAAGGACGACCCGGAGATCACCGCCAATCTTTTGGCATAAAGAGCTTAACTCTGGGGTCAGCTCAGTCAGACGAAGCGCATAGGTTTGGCCTATCATTGTACTTTGAGTGCCATTCTGACATGTGGACGTCTTGTTGATAATAAAGGTGTGGTATATTCAACCGTGAGTGGGTCATTAGCCGTCCAGAACGTAAGATACAACAGGTACCGGTTGAACGACCAGCTGTTCACGCGGTACGAATAGCAAATGCAATACATATCGCAATTAATGAATCCTTAAAGTAGCACATGGGTTAACATGAAACCTTTGAGGTAGCCTATAGATCACGTACGTTTGTAAACATCTCTTGTGCTACCGCATCTGAGTCCTCCCAGTGACAGACAAGATCGGCCCTAGACATATCGTGAGCCGATGAGAAGCACTGAGAGGTATATCTAAGCGATAACGTACCTCCCGCCCTGATTGCAGTTCTCGTTTATCTGTGTGAGCACGATGTACTTGCTGAACGCACGAAAAGAAGATGCCAAATGATTAGGTGAACCTCCGATCCCAAGTAATGCGACAAACTCACAATCCTGTCGGCGCAATCTCTACACGGAACGTCAGCAACCATTGGAAGAGCGAGATGAGCCAGAGATGGAAATACGCACTCACCCAGCATCCGTTCCTTCACCCTCTCCCCGATCTCCTTCATCCATCCCTTCACCCGGGCACGGTCCCGTACACCAGGCCAGGCTGCGGTGCCGAGCGTGCTGGAAAGGAGGGCCTTCATGTAAGGCTTGAGCTGCTCCGAGTCGAAGCGGGGTCGGGGCGACATGGACACCTCTGAGCGGGCGATGGGGGGTGAGCGCATGCCAGAGGACGGCGCCGGCGAACGGAGGCTGGAGTTGAGGCTGTTAGACATGGATACGGGGCGGAGAGTGGACGAGGAGTCGTTGGAGAGTCGCAGGAGAGTGGTACGCGTTGAGAATGGGGCTAGTGTTGGCGCGAGGTCGTGTGTATACGTCGAGAGAGTAGAGCGCTGGCTGTGTGAGGCGAGATTGTTGTTGGCAGAGACAACACACACTCGTCACTTGCCGCACGCGAGGCGAGGGCGTCTCTCTCTCTGAAGGCCTCCACCACGTTTCCGGAAATCAGGCGGACTGGCCATAACCGGCGTTTGCGTGTACCCAGACACCGGTGTGCGCGTGTTGTCTCCCGTCACCGACCACGACGAACTAGGGCTCGCCAGTGACCTTCCCACTCTCCACACAACTCTCACACTCGCCACGAGGTTTTCTCTCTGCACCAAGGCATCCTTGACCTACCACAGCTTTGGCCACCGCTTGAAAACAAACCACCATGACCTCCATCTCCTTCCCAGGGACTCCACACGCCATGGACGGCAGCATGGTCGACAGCTTCTACGCGCCCAGCTCGCCCTTCTCCGACGGCGGCGCGGGCTTCACAATGAACCCGCTCTCCCCTCATCCGCCCCGCACGCCCCGTACCTCCGTCATCAAGAACACGACGAGCGTGTACACCACGTCGATCTACCCTGAAAAACCGGCTGCGGCGGACGCGGCTGTGGAGGAAGAAGAAGAGGAAGAGGAGGACGTGGAGGACGAGCGGGCGAAGGCGCGCGCGGCGAGAGTGAGGAGAGGCGAAGTGTGGAGGGAGATGCTGCTCACGAGCAGAGGGAGGGACAAAGCCTTTGTATGTTCGCGCGCATACATATACCGTTATCGTCTCGCGGCGCTCACAATACATCTCAACGGTACAGAAAGTGATGCAATACTCCCTCAAAGTCTACCTCCTCTTTCATACCTCGCTCGCGGCGGCTAGCCTCATGCGCAAGCCTCAGAGCGGGACGTGGGATCACGAGCTCCTCCGGCGGTTTGAGTCGACCGTATCTGGCCTATCTTTGACGCGGTAAGTGGACCTTAATCCTTTCTCTCTACCACTGTCTGACCATGCACACCCACTCAACAGCAAATGTCTTCTCCTATTCGAGTGGCTCTCTCCGCTCAACTCCATCCTCGCCCAACACACGGCCTCCCACACCTCCGCTTCCGCACTCATAGGCACCAGCGCGTCCACCCGGCGCGTCTCCTCCTCCGGCGCTCCTTCCTCTTCTATCCCAAAAAAGCGGGTGGCGAGTAAACCGCTGCTGCACAGCTTCCTGCACGCGCCCCCGCCCGTCCTGCTCGACCTCGTCCACGCGGCGTCGGACGACGTGGCGACGGTGAGCAAGCTCGGGCTGATCGGGGTGAAGACGGGCATGCGCGCGGCCCGCTTCGCGGACTGGTGCTGGTTCATTAGCACGCTCGTGAACCTGGTCGAGAACGCGGTGGAGAGGAACATGATCTTGGCGCAGCAGAATCAAGGTGAGCTGGGGGTTCTATACACACACTCTCTTTCCTTTGCGATGACTAATGAGGCTTGGGTTTATCTGTTTAGTTGAATCGAGACAGTACGACGAGTCGATGGCGGGAACGACGACCAAGTCGATCCCTACGCGCAAGTTTGAGGAGAAGGAGCTCTCCCGGCTGCAAGAGAAGGACTACTGGCTGCAGGTAACGAGGACAAAGCTGCTACTCGACCTCATCTTCGTCTGTAAGTCGTCTTAGCTGCTCTCTGGTGCAACAACAACTTGACATTTGGCGCTCTAGCATACGACGTCTTCAAGCTCGAACGTGGAAAACGACCCGTGCAGGCGGTCTCGGGTCTCGCCGCTGGTATTTTGAGTTGCTTGAAGCTCTACACCAGCCACAAAGCACAGGTGGTGAAGAAGCGGGGCATCTAGACGTACTCTCTCGAGTTTGCCCACACACTGCATTTGTTCCTCGCACCTTCATCCCTTTGTTTGTCCTGTAATCTGTCCAATAATGTTTTTGGGTTCGCAACCGGCTGACTGTTGTATTCCGGATTTCGCTACGAATAGTCGACAATTATATCATATATGCCTCTACAACGAGAACGACAATGTCACACGACACTATCCTTTTTTTCTTCTTCTTTTGAGTCGCTCCTCTAATGTTACCACAGGGCCCATCTTTGCGACTTGGCCTGCATCGGAGCTGAGGTAGATCCGACCGTGGACGCGTTCTGTGCGCGCTGGAGGGCGTCGACCTCTGCCTCGAGTGCGGCGACGCGTGCGCGGGCTTCGTCGAGGTATTTTTCGTGGGAGAGGCGGCCTTGCCAGAGTTGCAGGCCCTGCGACAGAGGTATCAGCGGCCGTGCGCGGGATCAGTCGAACATCTAGAGGAATTTACGAGGAAGACGGCTGAGCCGAGAATTGCTACCGGTATCATCCCTGGGACCATCTCCGAGTAAAAGGAGGCGTGCGGGGATTTGGGTGCCCCTTTGCTGTGTGCCCTGCGGATGTGTCCAGCCTTGAGGTGCGAGAGGGGCGCTCGAGCGTGTCGGAGTAGCATGGTTTCAGCAAAAGAGTAAGTGTAGTATTACGAGCAGTAGTTGGTGTGTAGTAAGCGTTTCAATACTGAAATAAAGTTAAGTATCGGAAGTCTCATCGACAGGTCGCGTGGTCGAGCGCAGCAACGACGGAAGGTGTGTGTGTTGCGGTTATACAGCAAATGTAACATTTCTTGGTCGTCCTCGCCGCATCAAACGAGTGATATCTCCCCCTCCCTTCCCCTCTCTTCACACCCATCATCTCTCATCACCGCGCCCTCCAGCGCTCTCCTCGTCCTCGTCAGCAACGACCATGGACACCCGTTACGCCCCACTCCACCGCACCCCATTCTCAGCGTCCGGCACGCCCGGCACGCCCGCCTCAGCACCCGCACACATCACGACCACCAACGTCGCCGGTACCGCCGTCGAGCCTGACGCTTATCCCTTCGGCGTCGTCGCCCTCGACGAGCCTCCTTCTCCCATCAACAACGGGATCGCCCCTCGCTCCCGCTCACCCAGCAGGAAACAGCGCGGTGCCGGCGGCGGCACCACTCACTCTCGTTCCTCCTCCGTCTCCTCACACGTCCGCGTCGGCTCGGTCTCGCATTCCCGGCCCTCCTCCCGTCCAAACTCTCGTCCTCCCTCGCGCCCTCCCTCGCGCGGGCCTCCATCGTCCTCGCCGAGGGCGGCGTCCTCAGCCCGCTCGCACAGACATGCGCCCTCGCTCAGTGCGATTCTCGCTCGCACGACCGGCGGCGTTGCACTCCCCACGCCCGTCCAGTCCTCTCCTTCGTCCAAACCAGGGATGGCGTGGCGCATGTGGCGTCTCGTCAAGCCGTGGCTCCCCCTCCTCGCGTACGGAGCGACCAGCCTGGGCTTCCTCCTCGCCGTCGCGCTGTGGAAGACGCAGGTGTTCACGGGTGAGTGTTCCCACTGACGTATGCTATCTTATCTCTCCCCGTCGTGCTCATCATCGACCACAGGGCTCGACCATCTATCTCAGTTTTTGCAAACGGACGGCTGGGCGGGGTATTTTGTGTTATACAGTCTTATCTTTATTACTACAATACGTCAGTTCTCCTTGTTATCTGCTACGTTCTCGCTTCTCACAACCTTCTTCCTCTCATCCAGCCCCGGTTCCGCTCTACAGCACGCTTATCGTCCTCTCTGGCTATACTTTCGGCGCATTACGCGGTCTCGTCGTCTCGTACAGTACGTGCCCCACTCTCCCTTCTGTGGACGACTGACTCACCCCCTTAACTCCTTTTCTCTCCTCAGCCGCAGCACTCACGGGCGCCCTCGCCGTCTTCATCGTCTCTCGCTTCTTCTTCAAAGATTCGATCTCCCGATGGTTCTCTCAATTCGTGTACCTCAAGCGCGTCGTGCGCGCGATCGAGAAGCGGCCCAAGCTGCTCTTCCTCATCCGTGTCGCGCCGTACCCGTACAACGTCATGAACTGCCTCCTCGCCGCCTCGCCCACGCTCACCCTGCGCACGTACGCGCTCTGCACCGCGCTCAGCCTCTTCAAGCTCATCATCCACACCACCGTCGGGTCGACGATCCACTCCTTCTCGCGGCACTACCTCAAGACGCCCTCCTCCCCGAGCACAGGAGACGGCCCTCCAACGGATGGCTCGTCGGACGCGCCCCCCGCGGACCAGGACGAAGAGAAGAGCCCGCTCGGGACAATCTCGACCATCGTCGGCGTGGTCCTCTGCGTGTCCATCTTCCTGTACCTCTCGTACGTCGCGCGCAAGGCGGTCGACGATGAGCTGGGGGACGAGGAGGATGAGCTCGAGTCTGGCGCGCACCCACGCGGAGCCGATTCGGAGGAGCGCGTCGGCCTGATGGACGACGCGGCGCGGCAGGAGGAGGGAGAGACGGTGTTGATGTCTGAGAGTCCGTTCCGGCCGAGCCTGCAGCAGCAGAGGGCGTCGTCGCCGGTCGTGCGTTAGGAGCATGACAATATTTAGGTTCTCTCCTTTTTTTTCTACTTCTTCTATTACTCTCCTCCGTGATTCACCAAGGACTCGTCATTTACACTCTTTTTTTCAATGCAACAAAATGCAGTGTGCATACATTCCCATTTCTTTCGGCCGTGCCCTCTATCGCTTCATTACGGGTGTCGTCGCTATACGACCTTTTGTTTCTTCCTGCACCCACAACTCCCTTTCTGGTTACTCTCTTTCTCTCTTTTTGGGGCTGTCTATGCACGCGCTCTTGCCTTTATCTTACGATTCCCTTTTACGACGGACTTCATCATTCCAATCTTAAGTACTTAGACAAGATTTTCTACCGATATGGTATAGTTCGAGTGTCAAAAAACGAGATTGTATTGAGCGTTGAACGTCAATCGTCGTTGATACAGCCACAGAAGTCACGAAAGAGGCCCCTGCCCTCGGATTCTCGTCTTCGCTCTTCCGACGCCGTCCTCGTCTGACGTTGCACAGAACCCTCAGCATTTTATCCCGCAGGCCAATAGACGGCTTCTAGCGCCTCTCCCCCACAGCCAGGACAAGAAGAAAAAAAGGCCCGTGGGGTGTGTGCGTGTAGGGATGTGGAAGTCGTTTCTTCCCGAAGAACCCTGCTCAACCCCCATCGTCGCGTCTTTGCCTCCGTCTGTCAAAAGTACTGCTACGGACGTCCAGCAACCACGTCAATTTAGCACAAACGATTCCCTTTGACGATGGCCGTCTACACGAGTCTCCCCCTTAGGTAAACTAGCGCTTAGCGGCGGCCTCTCCCCCTCGTAGAGTTGTCATCTCATTTGTAGGGACCGCAACCCGCACTGCCGGGTGCTCTCTACCTTATTCGATCACACGGCGTTTCGCCGTCTGACCGGGGTACGACTTCATCACCTCTTTTTTTTCTCTCTCTCTCTCATTTTGGGCTACCCTATGTGTAAGCTGAATCCACTTCGTAAAAAAGAAACCGCACGCACTGCGTCGGCCACATGCGACAAAAAAGAGCATGCATCACCCATAGTAACCCACAATAATACCGCCCCCTTTGAAAGGGTAACATTACGCAGATTCAATACCCGTGCCGTGCCGTACCCCCCGCCACTGACCCACTTCTATCCCGGCCCGCCCGATTAAGCGACGCGCCACCCTGTGCTGAGACCAGCGCGCAGCAGCGCCCAAATGGAGACCAGCCACGAGACTGACATACAAAAAAAAAAGTTGGAGTGGATTGAGGGGGGAGAGGGGAAAAAAAGGTTCTTATCTCATAGAGACCATAACAGGCGATGGGGGTGCATGTGCGACACCAGCCATTCTGGTTGAATCCGCGAAAAGCCCGAGGAGCAGACGGATCTCACACACATGCGTGTACGGTATAATGGGCCGGAAGTTTGTCTACCCTCAGGCCGAAAGCGTGTTCACGCGTTGGAGGAGTGACCAGCACAGTCAGCGTACAGGTGGTGATTAGATTGAGTGTCATCTGTTCAACCCTGTGGTGTCCAGACTTTTTTCTCTCTCTCTCTCTTCATCCCTGCTTTTTTTTTTTTTACGCGTGCACCCTACGATCTCGATTTTACGTTTGCAAATGAACCGCATGCCAGTAAAGTTCGGCCGAACGAGATAAAGTAGAATGAGAGGAGAGAGAGATATAAAAAACACGCAGATACACATGAAACAGCTTGCGCATACAATCGATCGCGAGGTACGTCTGCTGTCGAGCGTCTGCGGTTGTTGTGTGGAGAGGAGGGACGGCGCCTCCTTTCATCCCTTCCTCAACTTCTTTTTTTTTTGTCGTGTTTTTGTTTTTTACTGGAGTAATTAGCGTCTATGTCCGTCGTTATCTTAATTTTTTAAATGCGTGAACCTTCCACGACCAGTTCCAATAGATGACAAGGGCTGTCGGCGAAGTGGGCCTCTCACGCGCGGTCGCGATCGACCTTGCTCGCGACAGCGTCATTTCCCACTTTGGTGCCACCGGTGCAGGCCCGACAGGGGCGGAGCTATCTGAGACACATGGTGCGCGTATGAAAAATGCCTCGCCCTGGCATCATCATCACCATCCTAGCCAGGATTTTCCACAAATGACGACGGAAGTCCGCCCAAAAAAACTAGTCTAGGAGGGGTGGGGGGGCAGGGAGGCGGAGCCAAAGAAGGGACGGTGCATGCGCTCGCACGGCTTCTCGAAGCTCCGACAACCTCCCCATCGTCATGCGCTTCTTTTGAGAAGGACGTGTCCTCGCCTAGATCTCTCTCTGTCTCTTTTTTTTTGCCGCTTCTCCGTCGTATCGCGAACCGCCAACAGAGCTTCTGATGGAAGCTCCTACAATTTCAAGTCACTCCAATCGTCGGCTGACACAAGGCGTGACAAATGACTGGCCCTCCCCCTCATTACATAAACGCGCTTCTTCTTTTTTCAAGCCCCGAGTACACCCAAGTGTATCCGTAAAGGGGAGAGGGGCTCGGCCAGATCGATTTACTATCATTACTCTCCGTTTTTTTTTTAGTATGCTGAAGAGCCAAGGGGCCTCGTTTCGTTGAACCCGGTAATTGCCTCTAGGTCCTTCTCCCCATCAGAAGAATCAGATGGAAGCGCGGCCTGCTGGACGTTACAAGTTTGCATGGGTTCTAATTTAGTCATCTCGCTTGCTTCGGCTGGTTCCACGACTCGGCCCGGAACCCCGGTAAAGGTTCTCACGTCCTGTCCTCGACGCCACTTCAATCACATTGTTTGCTCATATGTTATCTATTTGCCAAACGAGGTTCGAGAGCTTGAACGACAATCAGCCTGATATGATTGGCTGCTTATATTCCACAGAGGACAGAGTGAGAGAAAAAAGTGTTCATACATGCATGCACAAAAGGTGGTTTGTACACATTCAGCCATAAAAAAGGAGACAGGAGCCAAACATAGGAAAAACTAATCAGCAAAAAGGAGAAAGAATATAGCCGAGCAGAAAAACAGGTCTGCGGGTATACCATCCCCGTCTACAAGGGGGGGGGGCTAGGGAGAGGACGAGGAGCGGCAAAACATAAAAAACATGACAGGGAAACTGAGCAGTGCAAAAGTGAGGGATATCGTTCAGTCGGCCGTAGGTCGAAGGGGTGTCGTTGTCCGTGCGTCGGTCGGTCCAAAGAGCAGTAAAGAGGGGAGAGAAAGGAGGTAAGAACCCCCAGGGTACGACTGTGGCTTCAGAACCCAACCATGGCCGTTTTTGCATACGCCTGTGAAGGGGGCAAACGCACGAAACCAAAGTCCGACGAGACTAACGGTTCAACACTACCGCGTCAGCCGATAAGCTATATTTTTTGCCGAAAAACGCAACGGAAGGGGGAAGTGGAAAAAATAAACAAGTGTGAGATAATTTATCATGCAACCGGGAGTGAAAAAGCGACTTTGGGAGAAGAAAAAAAGAAGTGCGTCCAGGAATTTTAGTTGGGAGGGATAAACAAGAGAATAGATGGGATACTAACATCGGTTGATATCCGCGTCCGTGCCGCCAGTGACGGGAGGCGTGTTAGCTTGAGACGCCGTGGAAAGCGAGGACGCGCCGGTTGAAGGGCGGACCGAGTGCGAGTATGCGTCGAGCGGCTCACCGCCCGCGCCTGGAATTGCCGCCGCCGAGTAGGCAAAGTCGCCGTGCCCATTCTGAGCGCCGGGGCCGTACGAGTACGCGCCCTCACCACCGGCCGAAGACGGTGGCTGACCGAGTGCGACCATCGAGCGCGCGCGCGACATGTGGTGGTCGTGGTGACCGTCGGGTGGGGACGTCGAAGGGCGACCATCAGCACCGACAGGTCCGTCGTACCCACCCGTACCAGGGGGATGCGGGTACGGGCTTTGCGCCTGCGAGTGGCGCCGGGCGCGGCGGATGCTCAGACTGCTCGGCTGCTGAAAGGACGGCGGTGCGTGTGAGGAGCCCGGGCGCGAGGCAGGGCCGGGCGAGAGCTGGCGTGGGTGGTGGGACGAGCTCGGGCGCGAGTAATCGTGCGCGAACGTCTTGGTCCCGTCGTCGTACCCAACCGAGGCAGCCGAGGCGACCGAGTAGCCTGTGTTAGGGCGCGAGTCCGAGGGCGAAGCAGGCGAGTGTTGAGCTCCCGGCATGGCGGGGAAGCCCTGGGCCCCGTACGTGTTCAGCGGTGGACGCTGGTATCCGCCACCACCCGAACTCGGGTTGAGAAGCGAGGAGAGGTCACGGCCGCTGTTGTTACCCGGGTGCCCAGGTGCGCCGTTGAACTGCCACTGGCTCTGCTCTGGATAGGGCGGATACGCCGAGGCGGGTGGGAGGTGGCCCGGAGCACTGTAGGGAGCACCGTTGAACCCGCGGCTTTCTTCAACAGGCGGGAGGCCCTGTCCGGGAGGAGGATGTCCGTACCCTGGCTGATGCGTAAACATGCCGCCTCCGGCGTGGTGGCTAGGCACGTCGAGCGGCGGGATCCCGGCACGAGGGTAGGGTGTACCCCAGCTGACGGCGCCCGGTTGTCCAAGCGGTTGGAACGAGCCGGGCGAGGTATAGGCGCGGTTACGTTGGCCGGACCTAAGCAGGAGATAGATCAGCATCGTCACCGGGAGAGGAGCGGGGCTCAGGCTCGCGGTTAAGCTTACATGGCTTGCATCGGGGCGAGGCCGACGTTCCCACGCGGTGCCATGTTTTGGGCCGCAGCGGCGGCGACGGCGGCGGCGGCCTCCTCTGCGCGCTTTTTCGACTTTGGAATGCGAGGAGGAACGCGGCGTTTGAAGTTGGCGACGACCTCGGCTGACGAATGGCGATTGAGCGTGGGATGGGCTGTTGAAAGAGAGAGACGGCGATCGGTCAGTGCATTTCTCACTTGGCACGCCAATTGCCATTTACGTACACCAAGTGCTCGCGTCGGGATCGTCAATCGCGGGATCTACGTTGCGAAGGTTGACCTTGCGCATGAACCCATAGATCTGTGAAAAGGTGTGAGAGAACGTTCCATCCGAGGGGGGGAAAGTACGCATACGTTGAGCTGACGGGAGAAGGAAGCGAAACGCGATTGGCGATAGACGCTGGGGAGGACATGGATGGCGAGCTGCTCTGGTTTTTCGACGATGATGTGTTCGCCTTGAGGATCCCAACGGATCATGTGGTGGTTTTCTGGCCTCTCGAGGAGACTGTAGTAGAAGGATGGTTAAATAAAAAAACCCCTTCCAAAAAAAATTGAAAAAATGGCTCACGCATAGAGCTTTGTTAAAAATGTCGCTTGTTGCTTTCCTTCTTGGCGAGGTTGAGGCGTGCCAGGCAGCTCAGACTTGGGCGTCGTCTGGATGGGCGAGTTTTCTTCTGGAGAAGACGGGGTGTTTGAGGAAGAAGAAGTCGGTGGCGCCGGTTGCTGTTGCGGCTGTGGCGGGGCCTGCTGCTGAGGCTGCTGTTGCTGTTGCGGGTGCTGCTGCTGCTGCTGTTGCTGTGGGTGCGGAGGGTACTGGACGTCGGCGGAGAGGGGGTAGTTGGTGTGCTCATTGTGAGAGCGGTAGCCTGGATGGTCTGGGAAGAGGTCTGCCATTGGAGAGTGGAGGGGACGGACGAAGAGAGGGGGAGGAGAAGCGGCGGGGTCGATCGGGCAAAAGAAAGAAGGGAAGCCACAGGATAGGCAGGCAGAGCAGGCGCAGGGGGGGAACCTCCGCCAACTCGGCTACCCTATAAGCCTCGTTCTCTCGGCACATCGTCTCGCTTCTCCGCCGGCCTTCTCTCACCCACGTGATCTCACCTCATCAACTGATACCCGTCGCTCCCCCCCCCCGCCCAGAGCCTCAACCCTCTTTCCTGTTATCTGCTGCCCGGATATGTCCTCGATCTCTCTATTCGTCATCTCCTCTTTTTTTTTTGCCACTCGATACATTGAATCTTTTTTTTTCCTTTTCTGTTTTTCCTTTTTTTTCTCTCTCTCCTTCCCCACGACCTATCGTAGTCCCTCTCTCTCTCTCTCCAAACGTCAACTGCCATTAGCCGAATTCAGTAATACGAAACAAGCCATTTCATTAACCTGTCAGCGAGCCAAATCCACAAGGACACCCACCAGCACACACCCTTCTTCGCCTCTGGGTGATGCCGTCGCGAGAACCCCAAATTCAGAAGATGGCCACGGCCGCTTCTTCGCCTTCTTTCCCCCTACACGCGAAATTTGTCATCCTTCTCTCCTCCCCGCGCGTCAATTCGCCGGGACGATCAGCCCGTCACACGGGTGTGCAGCAAAATAAGCCACAACAAACCCAAAAACCCGCACCTCTTCCCCCCTTCGCCCCCTCCCCTCGTCCCTTGCTCCCCCCCCCGTCCCCACCCATGCCGTTCTCTCCCGCAAAAAGACTCAGAAATGGGCCGGGACCCGGGTGAGAGGGCTCCCCTCCCCTCTTCACAGGCCAAATCCGCAAGAAGTCTGCCATCTTTCGGCTTCTCCGTCCGCGCTTCCACACTCCAGAGAGATCATAGCATCATCGTCACATCCCCTAGATCTGTCCCATCCCACATACACACACATCCGTCCATCTCACAGCCCAAATCTCCAACACCTCTCCATTCGTATCTTTCGCTCTCACGCTAGACAAGACGAGAAAAAAAAATAGGAAACACCAGCGTGTGACAGCCCACCATAAGCCCCGTACACGGCCCTTCGGAACTTTACAGTAAGCATCTTCGCGTATAGGCGTTCCGTTCGTCCGTCACCTGGAACGATCGCTCTCTCGCGCACATGGGCAGGGTGATCGTCCCTTCCCTCCCCCAAAGCTACCCGCAGCGAGGAGGCTTCCATTTCTCCCCTCTCTCCCTTGCACCTTCCTTCCCTTGCGACACGGCTTCCTGCCCAGCCGTCGTTAGCCGCAAATCATGCATTCATGCCTCCCGCCCTTGGCTCTCTTACCGGACAGAAAGCAGGGTCGAGGATGGGCTCCACCCGGAATGAACGCATCGCAACCCACTTTCCCCTTCGAGGGGCTTCGGACAACCCACGGTAACCTCCTCTCTTTTTTTTTTGAACGCTGCTCCATCTCCACGGAGTTGTGTCCACCGCTCACTGCATTACTGTGGACAATGATTATAATACCTATTGGACACCATCATGATATGTAGACAGCCATAATCACATTCAGACTGACTAACTGATCGCTCAATGTATAGTTCCGAAATATGAAATGAAATTGAACAGTAGATGCGAAACGATCAGATGAGTAGGCAAGAGAAGAAAAAAAACAAAGGGCAAGTAGGGTAAAGTGAATAATATACAGTCCCCGACGCAAACTCTAACAGCTGTTTGCATGGAGGGAAAGAAGAGAGGAAGGGAGGAAAGAAGAAGGGAGCAATGAGCCTAGAATGAACGAGAACCCAACCAACGTAGAAACAAGGAGGATCAATGAGACTAGGACTCATGTGCGAGTTATCAGTGGGCTACTTGGAAAGCTATGTGATAGAAGTAGAATATCCATGGCGAGAAAAAAGAAAGCTAAAGCAGTATCGTAAGAGTGAGCATGGAATAGGTAACGCAAAGCATAAATACTGGGGAAAACCCATAGTAAAGTATGAATCACCCTTCGAGTGCGTACAGAAGGGAAAGCCCGGATTGGTTTTTTTTTTTTGTGTTTTTTGAGTGTGCTCACCCACAAGACCCCTTCGGGCTCGCATGGGCAAATCGGACGCTCATGGCTCTTCGCCGTCGTAGTGCAGGGTGACGTTCGAGAACGCTTCGAAGAGCTGTGCGTCCATCGGGTCGATCCCGTCGTCACCAATCGGCGTCCCGGGCGTGAGTGGCGTGGCGCTGCCCGCGACGGCCAGGATCTCGCCCTTGTCGAGGTGCAACGACGTGCTCTCGTGCATTTGACGGAAGTTGACCGTATCGATGCCATTCGAGGAGGCCGGAATGATCTACACACAAAAAAAAAACAACGAGCACATGGAAAAGTCAGCACAACTGTACTCGCGCACCGCCGGATAATCGTTTTGGAGGATAGGGATTAGAGGGGGAGGGATATCCTGTCATATCCCACCAGATAGAGGCGTTCATTGTTCATCCCCTCCCCCCGCCACCCGAGAGCCGTGGAAAAAGAGTCATTCCGGCCGAAATGAAACTCACCGGCGGTTGAGTGTTCCTCAGCAAGCCCCAGTTCGTCTTTGCGAACCACTTGTGTTGCTTGACCTCACTCGCCCCACTGCGGCTGCCAAGACGGTGCGACTCGCGCTTGTCGAGGAGTCGGTTGATGGCGTCCTTGCCCGCTCTGAATGGCCGCCACAACCGAAGCGTCACATTCGTCGAAGTGGACCAAACATGGTCATGCCGGAGATACAAGAACAGGGAAACAGAAGGAAAACAAAAGACAAAAATAGTCAGCGGCTGATTGAGAAGCGCACAGCAGAAGCAGGCGAGATGGGAAGCGGAGGGGGGGATGCTTCGGGAAGCAAAGTTGGGGCCGGAAGGAAGCATTTAGCACTTACGAAGACACCTTCGGCGTGTCCCGGAAGTGGACCGTGCTCTTCAGCACGTTCGAGAACGTTTCGTCACGCGTTCGCCCTTTGAACGGCGTCGTCGCATACTGTTTGTACGTTATACACCCCCAAAAAAGGAACTTATCGTGAGATCTCCGCGCTAGCCGGTAACAGTCAGAAAGAGAAAGGCGAATGCGCACCAGCATTTCGTAGATCAGAATACCGAGCGTCCACCAGTCGACAGCCGACGTGTGACCCTGGCTCCCAATGACCTCCGGCGCGATGTACTCTGAAATGGCGAACAAAAAAAGAGGCGTCACATATCAGTTTATCGCACTCGCACAGAGCCAAAAACGGCAAGAAACTTTAAGCAAGCGGAATGTGCCGAACCTTCAGTGCCGACGAATGAATTTGTTCGAAAATCGGCCGTGCACGAGCGCGTGTCCACGAGCGGTTGCTGCGGGTAAGGGAAAAGCATGATCAGCCGCTGTTCATTGCTTCTGATCGAAGCCGCGTCCGCCCCCCGCTCGGTTAAGCGGATTTCATCGGAAACGACAGGTCCCATGGGACGACGACCGGCATGGATAAAGCCACTCACCCCGTTAACCTCTGACTGGAGTATCGTCGGAGGTCGACCGCCAGGCTCGCCAGATTGTTTCGCCAGATCGAAATCTGAAAGCATGATGTGACCCGAGTGGTGCAGGAGAATGTCTGCAACAAATCGAGTTTTGCAGCCAAGCGACGAGCAATCAAGGGTGACCCACACAAAACCCGAAAGTCAGTATACGTTGATCATGGGAATTAGAAGGAGATGATAGGGTAGCGGGTCCTTTGCACCATTCTCACAAAAGACGAAATGGCACTAGTGTAGAGCGAGGGAAAGAAAAAAAAAGGGGTCGACGCACTTTCAGGTTTCAGGTCACGGTAGATGAATCCCATGAGGTGGAGGTATTCGAGCGCAGCGGTAACCTCAGCCGCGTAGAAGCGAGCACCATCTTCGGGCAGGCACTTGCCTGGACGTGTCTGAAGCGCGCGGAAAAACTCGCCACCCATACAGTATTCCATGCAGAAGTATAAGTATTCATCCGACTGGAAAGAGTGGTAGAGTGTGACGATGAACGGGTGATTCGACGTCGCAAGGATCTCCTGTTCAGTCAGTGCGCGCTTAATTTTCTTGCGTGCAATCATTTCCTTCTTCGAAAGAACTATTTAAGTAGACCATGAGGTTAGCATACACCACATCATGGCCGCACAGGCGCTTAACGTACCCTTCATTGCGAACAGTTTCCCTGACTTTTTCTCGCGGACTAGGAATACCTTTCCAACGTCGCCACGTCCCAACATCTTGATCTTCTGGAAGCTGCTAGGTCCAACCTCGACCTAAGCAAGTAAAGTCACGTTAGCGCATGATATGTGCATGTGACGTACATTTAGCAAACAAGAAAATGACACTAACCGATCGCACTTTGATCGAATTACTCGAGTATGTCCTCCGGAAAGCGACCTTTCCCGGACCGTCGATCGCATTCGCCGTCACACGGTCCTTCGCTTTGAGACCCTTTGATGAGTTTGGTTGTCGAGGTGCAGAAGCGGGACGAGCTGGTCTTCCTCGGGACGACGTCGAGGAAGTGGTGTCGATAGAGGCCGTGCCCTGATCGCTCGTGCCGGCGCCTCCCGCGACAGGGAGAGGTGGCACAGCCTCCGCGGGCGCGAGGAGACCATTTTTCGTCGTCGCACCGTGCACGGACGTCGAGCGGCCGCCGAGCGAGAAAAGCCCCTTTGCGTTCGGCGCGGAGGCAACCCGGCGGATGAAGCGGGTCGCGGTCGCACCGACTGCCTTGGGCGAGAGCGGCCCGTTGCCGCGCGACGGAGGCGGGCTCGTGCTGAAGTTCGGGGAGGCCGAGTCGGGGTGTGCGCTCTTGGGCGCCTTGTTCCGTGAGCGGCCGAGTCCACGCTGTTTCTCAGCCTTGCTGGTGTCACGCGTCCGGACGGGGGAGGCGGACACGCTCTCCGACGCGGATGCAGATGGGGTAGTCACAGCTGAGGACACAGAGGCCGACAACGCTGGCACGCTAGTGTTTCGGTGCGGTGTGTGCGCCTGGGGGTCCCCCCTCGAGTCTGTTGACTGAGTGTTGGACGAGTTGGTATGTGAGGAGCGGTGGCCGGAAACGAATGAGGTGGGCGTGGTGAGGACGACCTGCTGGCCGCTGATCGGGCTGGCGGGGGACGAAGCGAGGGCGCCGGTGTCGAGGGTGAGGACGTGTGAGCCGTTAGCGCTGCCGTTGGTGCTGAGCTTGCGCGAGGAGCCGTTGCCGAGGCGGAGGAGAGACTTCCACGCTGGCGAGGAGGGTGCGGTGCCACTAGCTCCGTCAGCGACTGGGGCTGGATGGTGGACCTCGGTCTCCGACCCTTCGGTGTGTACTGGAAGAGGACCAGGCATGTGGGCTTCCAGGTATCAGGTGTCGGGTGATGTGGCCGTTGTCGTTGGAGGGTGGTGAGCTGGAGAGCGAAGAGAGAGAGCGCGAGGAGATGTGGTAAGAGAGGAACGAAGAAGGAGGAGGGACAACGCAAGTCGCCGCGCTTGATGCTGACAGAAGCATCAGCCCAACCGTGCCTTGGCCGTTATTTTCGATTTCATCTCGCACTGGTTCAACACAAAAGGCGCCCTCCATCTGGGCACTCCCAGCCCATTTTTAACTTGTCTAATGTACTTCTAACCCAGGATGGAGCGCAACTAGCACAGGTCACAACTTGGCCTTCGCGACCGGCCGGGAGCAAGCAGTCGCTGGGCTGGGCAAATGCTGCACACATGCTCTGGACTAACCACGCCCACACGTATATGTAGCCTGCATGGGCCGTCCAACCGCGCTCGATCACCAAACCGTAAAAAAAGAAGAAAAAAGTCTACAACTCGCGTGGGTGATCCGCTCAAACCGCGAAGGCGTTTGTGCATGAGGCATGGATGACTAAACGATGCGAGCGATGATCGAGGCAACAGGCTGATTGCTAAATGTTACTAACACCCTATACCACTGATCAAGATGCGTATTGTCGTAAGCAGTGCCTTCGTTACATATCTAAAATTTGGATGAGCTATATCACTGCTTCTGGATAATCAGATGTAGATAGCTCGTGGGTGGAGGAGCTTGGAACAGCCTAGGCGCTGTTGACTGGCCCCCGCCACCATCATACGCCACAAAGTGTGCAGGTGCCTCGCCGAAAGCAACCGAGAGGATGTCCGACAGCAAAAACATACTTGACCAGGTTATCGATAAGAGCAAAGCCTGAACCTACATGCGACTCGAATCATGACGACAGAGACTGGCGGTGGGCACGATGCATGATGTGAGCCAGCATGAAAGCTGTTCGAGGTTAATATATAATATGAATCCGCGCCATTAACTCACTCACCACCCTGTCATATTTTGGCCTGGAAGTGTGGGGGAAACGAGCCTCTAATATGGGGGAAGCATGCACAAAAAAAAAAGCTGTCTAGTAATACGACTAGAAAGACCTCCGGCTCATCGGCGTCCTACTACTTCCCCGTCGCTCATGACCGAGAAGACTGTGCGTTCCGGCGAACGCTAACCAAGTGCACTGATCGCCAGGAAGCCATGGCGTGACGGAGGCAGGCATCTGGGCAGAAGTTGTTGACGGTCACTGGGGCTGACGCACGCGGCACTCCCGGGTGCGCTCGCAATCGGCCTTTTGCTTTGCCACCAGCTGCTTCCTTCCACTTTCAACTGAGTGGAGTATCACCGCTCGGGCTTGGTCAGTGCTCTTGACCACGGATTCCGGCCATTGTTTTTTTTTT
>JAZHGK010006982.1:0-30190 GCA_037855215.1 Waitea zeae | reverse complement strand
TAAAATATCAAATTACAAGGCGACGAGGCCTGTGTGTGAGCTCCAAGCGGTAAATTGACAAAGGACCAGAAGTAGCGGGGAAATGTGGGGATATATTTGTCGAGACAAGTGGCAGAGGCCAAGGCACGTTACGCAGCGGTCTTCTCACGCTCAAACGTTCACCCCCAGAGAACTTGCCTCTGTCACAAAAACATCTACTTTGTAGCCCCGGCTTATGGCCTTTTGTCCGTGTAAGATCGCTTCCTCGCTCTAAATTTCTTCCATGTTTTAAGTCGGCACCTTGCGATATTATCTTGCTAGGGCTTTGGGGTTGCATACAGATTGTTCTGAGAGGGAAGGCATTTGCCGAAAATCGGTGCAACTTTGAATACTTGGTAGTGCTTGGCAGATCAAGCAGTGTGCACCGCGGGTGACTAAGAACAGTGTTTTGGCGGTTTGCGTGAGCCGTTACCGACGCCGACATCCTCTCGGGGACATCTCCAGATCCAATGCGCACAAGTTTCAGAGATGGCACGATTATTCAATTCTCGCGCGATGTGGAACCGAAATGGTAACGCCACGCACCGCATTTAAGCTTCAAGTCCACTCCCCCAACAATCCATTCATCTCTCGCGTGGATCCATGCTCGCCCCTCGTGCTCGTTCCCGTTCACTCCGCCACCATACGAGAATGAACGAGAATCGATTTGACGAAAAAGTCGCATGAAATGTTTGCCCAGAGTGAACGAAAGCATAGGGTTAGATCACATTGTAACCTAAGGAGTGTCTGGTACCTGCAACGGATCGCCATTGCGTGCCTGGCGCTTGTATGTCCAGCGGATTACGTGATATTGATCACGGCCTTCGAGCCTTCAAACATTGTATGACTTTTGACACTTCGACTTCAACTGGACTTCTACCCAGCTCTCACCTGAGTCTCGGCAATAGATTTGTCTTTGAATTCTTTCGCCTCTGATCTCTTCGAGCTACGTTCGCCGCTCTCCCTCAGCGACCTGTTCCATGGGCAAAAAGTCCGGTCCTCCTTATGATGTATCTAAATTAGACTCAAAGTATCTGGTCCTTTCGGATCCTTTCGGCGTTCCTCGCGGGAGCTCAGCGTCAGCACGAGCGGCGAACGTCGTCTCTGCATGGCTGAAGAGGATGTTCAAAAACCCAAAACTTGATGTGGATCAAGTATTATTCATGCGTACGGTATGTCGTGCGTTGACTCTCCCCGTCGACTGGCTCATTGACGAATAGCTTAGAGAGCGTATGTCATTGTGAAGCTGCCTCTCAACACGGACCTTTCTTCCGTGCTTGGCGGCCACTTTTGGCAGCAATTCCTACTGCATGTGGATAACCGGGATCGCGACAGAGTGTCGCACGTTTACGAGTACAACTATCGCATGAATGGCGACCCCGAAAACCGTAAGCTCCACCGTCTTTCCTTCGTTAAAATGGATTATCAAAGTTAGCGTCCAGATAACTGGGAGCCTGAATATCCAGACGGCAAGGAGCCTCCTCAGTCATTTCCCGTCAAGGTTGATTACCCCCGCCCAACGAGATTACCACCCCCGCCCTCGCTCACCAATGTTGTGCTTCCTTTACCTGCTGAGTTGCCGCCACCACCCCCTGAAACTGTCTCGTCGACGATCAAGACTGAAAACTCAGCCCTGTCCATGTCAGGGCTCGTCACAAAGCACGAATCACAAGACGGGGCCTCGACATTCCGTCCATATGAGTCACCGGCGCACTTACCACAAAGCCTTTCTCCTATGGTATCTCAAAGTATCTCAAATCCTATTAGTTTCTCTGTCCGGGACCTCATGTAAGCTTTGAGCAGTGGATAGAAAATCGACTGTACCATCCAAGAAGCACAAATTTGATCCTTATGACGAAGGTAAGATGACGAGGTTGTTCGTATTAAAAGATTCTGACCTTATAGCAGAGGAACAGGCTGCTCGGCTTCTTCGTGAGTCGCCCCAGGAGCAGACGCCAGCACCTCCTATCAAACCAGAGCCATCTGTGAGTTACGCACATAAAGTTTGGAACAGCCGCAAAAATTGAGCGCCTTTTAGACCGAGGCAGGTGACCGCCGACATGTTAGGCCTGACGTAGAGACCTCACGGCAAGGTCCGCCACATGAAGCGCACATCAAAGCAGGAATAGCTCAGATAGTCAAAACAGAACAACGCCCTTCCCTCACAGATTCCCTTGATGGTAGGTTTAACCTCAAACACTTTTTCCCTCCACTTACTCAAACGCCACGATCACAGTCAAGCGAGAAGTTCACCCTGAGCTGGCCGCCGCATTTGCAGCTCTCGAGCAATCTTACCCCTCATCTTCTACAGACACGTCGCAAGGCGGTTGTGTGAAAAGCGGACATGAGACTGGCGGCATGCAAGAGTTCGTTAAAACTGAGTCGTCTGCGGACATAAAACCCGATCTGTTTAATTCAAGGCCGACAAATCCTGATGGTATACTTTTGATGCATCCCCCCTGTAGAGGCAGTTTGACATTTTTCTAGACTCGCGACAAGTGCATCCTGATTTAGCGGATGCTTTCGCACTCTTCATGCAATCCCAGCAAACCGAGCCACCAATGCACAAGGCAAACTCAGCAAACAACATTTCGAGTGTGAAACAGGAACCCCAGCTGATACCTTTGAATAATCCATCATCGCGCTCAGAAAATACTATGAGGGATTCTGGGTTAAACGGTATGTCAATACATATACTTCGAGAACTCGTGTTTATGCATTTCCTAGTTCCTGGCAAGCGACGATCTGCAAAGGTAGAGAATGGTACGAAACTTTTGATTAGGTGTCATAAGCTTAACTACGCACTCACTACACCTTCAAGACCTAGATGATAGAAAAGTGAGACAAAGACTGCGCTAAACAAGCATAGTCTTCCGATCTCGGTTAGATAGCTTCATGGTGTGCGATTTTCTGGCAGGCCTTCATTGGTAAAATTCGCATAGCTACAGATGTGACCGAAGTCGACGAACTGTTGTATTCGAACACTGGTGTGCTCGAATCGCAAACCTTGCACCAGGGCCGCAGACAATTTTTGAAGCACATTCTACTTGCACTTCTGGTAGACATATACCTATCTCTGTGGCACCTACGAGATACTTGGCAGTAAATATCTAGCACTGTAGATTTTAAATTTTAAATTCGAATCGGAAACAAGTTACGTCATAATACTGATTTGTTTAAAGTGGCTCGTTAGCGTAAAATAATGTAGATGACGGTTTGCGCACTGTTAAAGACAGGTGTTTTGCTCGTATATACAGGTGTAAGTACGTATGTGAACACTGAATGATGAAGACACAATCTAGGATATTTGATCGGAAAATTGTTGTAAAAAGCGGAACCATTTGGAGATTTCCGATCTCTCTTACTTCAGTCCAACTCTCCAGCTGAGCGTTGAACGTTGAACCCTGCCGACTCCGTCTCCTCTGTCTTCCGTCATGTTCGCGCTCGTCACCCGAAGTGCTGTTCGTTCCTCTAGTGCAGCTGCAATCCGCACCCTTGCATCGCAAGCTGGCAAGCCTCCGACAGGCCCGACTGAGACGACTGGACAGACACCGCCACCGGCAAGCTCTGAAAGTGAGCCGGCGAAGGTCCCATCCCTCGACGCCCTAAACTTCACCTCAACACTTGAAGATGCACCCAAAGTCCAAGCTCCGAAGGCGGACGGCGCCGCAGGTGGTTCGAGCGGCGGAAGGACGGGTGCGCGGTCATCGAAGGGCTCATTATCGAGTATCGAACGGCGTCGACGCTTAATGGGACGCGCTGCTACCGGTGTTCTTCTCCTTGGTCTGGGTGCGTTCACATGGGACCTTGGTCGCGAATGGACTATAGAAGAAGCTCGTGAGAAGAAGCTGGTGCGCATATGCTTGTCTGTGTGGATCATCAAGCTCACGTCCTATTCTAGTCGCCCGAGACAGCACCAGATGATCGTTGGGGGCGCACGAAAATGAGATTCCAGGATATATTTAATGTGCGTCGAGCTTTTGCTTCTACAAGTCAGACCCTCGTTGACGCTTTTGAAGATTTTCAGCGAACCGCAATGGAAAGAGCTTCTTCCTCCACCATTGCCCGCACCACACCAGAAGCCCCTTACACTTGTTGTTTCTATCGATGACCTCCTTGTTACTTCAACGTGGGATGTGCGTCCACCATCCCCACAGATTTAATTCTAACTTTAGTAACGGTATTATCAGCGAACGCATGGTTGGCGAACGGCAAAGCGACCCGGTGTTGACTATTTCCTAGCATACCTCTCCCAATTCTACGAAATCGTAATCTGGACAACACAACAAAACTACGTATGCCCCTATCGCCAGTTCTCTTCATGAATGGATGATAACAAGGCCACAGACTGCCGCACCTATAATCGATAAGCTGGACCCATATCGTTTCTTCACCATGTACCATCTTTTCCGCGAATCCTGCAAGTCTAAGAACGGCCAGCCCGTCAAGGTATGTTTTGCTTGATTCTTACGAAAAGTTGGCTTGATCTTGTACCAGGACCTTTCATATCTCAACCGTGACCTCTCAAAAGTTATTGTCCTTGATACGCACCCCGAGCATGTACAAACGCATCCTGGCAACGCAATAGTTCTTCCCAAATGGAAGGGCCAGCCGCGCGATCGCGGTCTTGTTGACATGATTCCTTTCCTCGAATGTACGTTCACCGCACTTTATCTGTTCAACGCATGCATTGAGACTACGCCAAGCCATCGGCATCTATAAGCCCAAGGATATCCGCCCAATTCTCGCAGCGTACCAGGGCAAGGACATTCCTAAGGAATATGCCAAGTTTGAGGCGGCTGCCAAAGCTAAGCATATAGAGGAATGGCAGGCAAAGGGCGGCAACAAAGGTCTTGGTGGTGGTGGTCTGACACTAAGTGGGCTCTTTGGAAGCTCTTCCGTACGTCTTTTTGCGCCCTCTTCGAAGCATTCAATACTCATGCTAAACGTTCGCGCAGGGCCCCGCACCAACTGTCCCTCCAACTTATCTTGAGATAAAGCGCGCCGAAGCACAGCTGCAGTATCGCGAAGATCAGGCAAACATTGCTGCGAACAAGGCGACGTTTGATCGTATGCTCGAGGAAGAGCGCAACGCTGCAATGGCAGCAGGTCCTGCGAATCTTCTCGGCGCTCTCAGCGCGATCGGAGGCGGACCTCAGCCAGCGTCGAGTACTAGCTCACAGCAAGGGCAGACAAAGGCCCCATAATGAACGTGTTTGATGGTTCATACGGCCGTTAAGTACATTATATTATTGCTAATACTACACCCTTTGGACCAGCCACTGTTACCGATATCTCATGAGTTCTCGTGATTCCGGAAGTTTTGCGCTGATTTATGCTCCCGAAGTATAGCAGCAACCTTGACTTGTTGTTAGGTCAGCTGTTTTATCGTACCAAAATTTGATCTATCTAAGTATTGTGACATGCCTGCTAAAACAAAGTCAATCGTTCATAAGCATGCGCGACTTTATGCTTTGGTCCCGAATTAGGACGCCTTTGCTTGTACAACACTAATATAAGCACTTTTAGCAACTCTTTTGCCGCGATACTATTGCTGTTCGACCAACAATGGATAATTGCTTAAGCAGCGCGTGCACTCCCAGCACCCTTGTTTATAGCCTCAATAATAGCTTATCATAATGAAAATTTTACAGTATAAATTACAGGCACAATGATTTAGAACGTAGGGTTGGCATTTTGGAGAAGCAAGCGGAAGTAGCCTGAGCTCCATGTGCCAGCCTCAGGTGATGGAATGAACGAGGTCTCACTAGAAACAAATGTCCATCAGATTATTTTTATTGAATATGGTTAAGTTTTTTACTCACGAGCCGCAGTTGGTATCATATCGGACGGCGGAAGTATCGGATGTACCGTCCGACTCACCTCCTGGCTTGACCCACACAATCGCATCCTCAATTGGATCTGGAGTGTTTGTGGACGGGCGGCGACCGAAGCCGGCAGCCTTGTTGTTGCACCAGTCACCGCCGCTGCGGGGAATGTCCTGTCTTCCAGAGCGGCCTTGATCCTGTGAAGCAACGGGAAATGAGCGCGATCGGAAGCAGTAGAATCTGATGTAACCAACCGTGATGAAGTGGGCGGGGAAGCCAACCGCCTCGAGCAATGGCGCAAGGTTCTTGTGATAAACGAGCTCATCGTTTCCGTAAGGACTTTCTGGAGTTCCCAGACCGTTGTAGTTGCTGACATCGCTGCTAACACCGCGAACGGCAGCCGAAGGGTTGATGGCCTTTGCATCGGAGAGAAGCTTGCCCAAAAGCTGGGCAGTCGGTCCCAAGTTCTGATAATGACCGTCACTTAGGGTTGCGACATTTCAATATGAGATAGCGCAATGGAAACTTACGTCAGGCCAGCCAAGCCACCCAGCATGGGCGGCGTCAATGTAGAGTGCCACATTGGGTAGCTTAGAGAGAGTTGCAATCGCAAAAGAGATGCCCTTCTGATAGGCAGGTGCAGCCTTGGCACACTTTTCCACCGATAGGTTGGTTACAACTGAGGGCTATATTATTTGGCGTAACAAAGCGTAGAATTGAATAAACGTACTGTTGCCGATTGAGTCGGGCTCGATGATGAGAGCAACGGCAACATCCGGGAAGCGTTCAATTTCCGAGTAGATCGACTTGATGTAAGCCTCGTAGCGAGCCTGGCCTGCATCGTCGAGGTGCAGTTCGCCATCAGAAGCCTTGGCAGAGCAGTCACGCTCAGGGAGATTGTAGACAACAAACTGAACGACTGAAAAGGAGTAAGCAAGTCAAAACTGTGGATCTCGTTTATGAGGGCAACACACTCTGAGGCTTTCCGTTCTTCTTCTGAATGCGTTGGGCATCTCGAAGGTAGGCTTGATTGTGAATGTCAATAACCGAAATACCAACTTCTAATTGTAGTAAGTTGACTCACTAGAAATCGTTGGTACATTACTTGTGCTCGATAGCCAAATGAAGGAAGAGACTTGGGCAACCTTGGCTGCTTTCGCTGCAAGCTCTGTGTTACCCTCAGCGGTGAGGGCTGCGACCTCTCCCTGTACCGAGGAAGCATAAGATGGGTTCACATAGCTGAAATTAAGCATTAACGCCCGTCTTCTGTCTGTATGAAAACAAAAAATGACTAACAAGTCCTTCCCCAAGAACGGGTTCACATCAGACAGCTTTGCACGAGGCTCCGCTGGACGAGCGAGCGATAAAGCAGGAAGCACAGCAGCAAGTATGGCAAGTGCAAACGTAGTCTTCATGATTGCTGCAAAGGTTTGGGGTGCTTTAGCGAGGCTGTCTGAAGCGAGTATGGGTGATGTTTGTGCAGAGGTTTTATACACGCTGGAGATTACCCCTGGTGCGGAATGCCATATGTAAGCCAAGAGTATGTTGATGCTCGATTGCAGCCGATACTCAGCATTCAGGCTAAGTGCATGAAGCTATAGTCACCGGATTATTGGGAGACCTGGATTTCGTGGTCAAGACAGCTTGTGAGAATTGAAAAGCACTGGCACTACTTACCGAAGCTGATCCGTAAGGCAACGAGCGCCTGAAAGCAGACAAAAAGCATCCGAAGTAGTCACAAGCACCACATCAATTAGTGGCCAAGCATCCAGTAGCAGGACCGAAGTAGGACCGAATGATCTCGCGCCCACGGAAGCATCGGACTTATTGTGGAGGAACTCGGGAGCAGTCACAAGTGGTCCAAGCGTCACATCGAGGCCGGGACTTTTCTGATTGCGGCTTTGTGCATACCATTTGGGAACACGGCAGTTTTCTGAGTAAACAAAATACTTGTAATGCAAACAAGCAGCTATCAGTGAGCACAAGTCGGTAAAGAAGGCAAGGTATCAGTTAGCATGGGTAATGTCCCATGCAAGTGGCCCGGTCGGGTTTAAAATGAGAGTCGATGGCTATAGGATGAAGCGTATAAGCAAGTAAAATGTAACTTTTCCTTCATATACCATATATATACATTTCCCTAATGGCTTATGTTTAGTCCATCTTCACATTTTGAGTGTATGCCATCGACTATTTTTCTGTCTTAATTACGCTCATTTACGCGGCTACCAGTCTTGTGAAGTTATTGGCATGGGCTAAGAAAACATGAGATTAAGGCTACATACAAAAAGCTGCTATTAAGCATGAAACCCTCGAATTTACATACTACATCAATTGCTGGTATTGTAAGGTGCTTGAGTCTGTAGTTGATGAGACGAATAATCTTGGCTGACTAATTCGATACTCATGGTAATTTCACTTGTAACTGGGAATGGAGTTGATTCTTGAACTTTAGGATACTCAGAACCGAAGTCAGTTGGCTGACTAGGTTCAGTAGCGGACGTCTCAGAGCCCCGAGAAAGTGGACGTTTGAGAACCTTCTGATCTGGGCCATACCACTGAGGTGAAGGTAAGTTCTCAACCCCAGCGCGGTTTACTTGAGGTTCTGTCCCGCTTTGTGTAGAGTTTACCGTATCAAGGGGCAAGGCCGGGGGAGCTGTAGCTTCAGTTACTAGGCAAACTAAACATCAGTACCTGGCGCTATCAATTCGTTTTTAAAATGCCATTGACATGCTTTACCTGAATCATGATTGACTTGTTCAAGGCTGACTTTGAGTTTTTGTATTTCGCTAATCCGCATCGGCCTTGCTGTACTAATATGTCGGTCGATGACATGCTCAAGAAGGCCATTGGATGAGGGGCAGACAACATGGCAGGAACCCCACCGGCAGTCCCAGCGAGGAGATGGTTTTAGATTGGTTTGAACAAAGGAAGCTAGTGTAGTATCCATTATAAACAGTGTTTAAAAGAGAGGAATAGGCGACTAGATTCAATATCCTGTAGCCAAAAGAGTCCGGTTTGCCTTGGCGTCAGCGCTTCAACCGTTGTGTTTAATGAGCATTCAAGAGGTTGACCTGGTTACGTAACCGTGACAATTGAATAAGACAGCCAAGTATCACATGACCCAGGAATGGAGCGAACTACTACAAAAAATTGCAACTGAGAATTCTTCGTACTACAAAAGGTTGATACAGATGAACGACAGGGTATCAATAAACACATGTGTATGGTATACATTGTAAAATTTAGGAAGCGTCAGTCTATCTAAGAACTTGTGTAACAATATCTGCAGAAGTTCGACTCGAATTATGACGGCTGCATGTACTCTCCTGAGGGATCCGACGTCTCGGAAAGATTTTGGGTGGGAGTACTCTCTTCGTCGTGGTGTCCCTGGTCCTCCTCTGCATCTTCTTCTTCCTCATGCTCAACCGAATCATCAAAAATAACGTGGAACTATTGGAGAGATGAGTGCGACCGTCAGGTATATGTTTGAAGTTGCCTACATGGGTAATGAGAGCACGAATGATCTTGATGGTGGCACCCATGTTGCCCATAATCATAGCAAAGTCGTCTACCGGGGAGCGAAGGAGATTTGGGCTAAACACGATTGCCAGTGCTTCCTCAGACATTTGATTTTGACTCTCATATTCCGTGATTCTGCCATGTTTGAGCGTCATGCCATGAAGCTTTCTGAAGAACACACGCACTCATAAAGGTGTTCCGCGATTCTCTTAAGAAGGTCAAAATGGGCCGGTGGTAGCGCATGAACAACCAGGCGGATTGCGTTCAGACGAGAATCGAGGTCCTGGTTCTCTATATAGGTATGAAGATTAAATTGCTCGCGGATGATAAATGAGGCGAAGTATACTGACTTGCGGCTTCGATCGCTGCAAAATATGAACGAGTAGGGAACACAGCTTCGGGAAGTTGGCGTAGCCATTGCTTGACAACGTCGCAAATAGCGTGAATGTCGGTGGATGGCTGAATTGGCATTTCACCACGATTGAACGCCTCTTTGAGCGCGTTGATCTCTGATTGAGCACCAGCAATACGATCTAAAATTGACGTTCAGTTGGGATTGACCTAGCAACTGCCATTTGTTTTACTCACAAATGCCGACTTCCTCAAAACCGCGCCTTTCGACTTCTGCGAGGCACACTTGTATAACATGGGGTATCGCCCCAGGAAGAGGTGTGTTGTCTATCGCTTCCCTTCTCACAAGCGTAGAGATATTGACGCCAAACACTTTATATTTCATGTTAACAGACGCATACGGAAGAGAAAGCAAAAGTACAAACCTGCTCGTGGATCTCGAGACGCCGTCGCAGGCTTGTCAGGCATATGGTCTAAGACTTGTGGCTTTGGTGAATTGCCAATCCACGTTAAGCGGCGGCGGGCTGCGATTTGAGATGCCTTCCCTATAGTCTCTATCCATTTCGTGATCTCCTTCTGGGTGGGCGCTTGGAGAAGGTAGTGGCCTCCATCCTCAGTATCGAGGCGGAAAAGGAAAGACCGCTCATTGTTAATAAATTTGCTGACCCGAGCGTCGGCGATGCTCAACACCAGTGAAGGCTTGCCTGTGGGAGCAAAATCCAGATCCGCTGCACTGCGCCGAACTCCGGGACCGGAGGTTAACTCTGAAGAGAATGCGCTGGAAATTGGGCGCATGAATTGTAAAAAGTTGAACGCCGACGAGACGCTCTTCTTGTTCCGGTGTTCTTTGCGGACAGGAGCTGCAGGGTTTTTACGTGGTTGATGCATTGCGCGGTTCAGCTGATCCTCGCGACGATCACTGCGAGACTGTTCTGCACGCTTCTCTCTCACTAAACGATCCCGCAGGGTTTTGTCGCGCTTGTTCTTTTCGAGTTGAATGCCAACCAGCTTTTGGAACGGTCGAACACCTCGTCGCGCAGCACTGATTGCATTAGCGTGTCCACTTCGACTGGCTTCCTCGCGCTCACGGTGCGCTTGTTCACGAATGAGGCGAATGTCATATGTGAAGGCGTTAGCCTGTCTTTCAATCTTGTTCATCCGTTCCATAGCAGCAGCGCCATGCTTTGTCTCCCAAACCGAGGCGGGGCGTACGTGAGTTGATATAAGGTCAGAAATGAGTCTTTGCCGCATGTTCGATTAGCCGTGAGTGTGTCAAGCAGATTATTGATACTCACCTTCGCTTGTCAAAGTTGATTAATGCACGTCCGCCCTCCTCTGTCACGTTCGGCAAGGTGACAAATTCCATCAACCGCTCGAACAACCAGCCCAGATCGACGACCAGGGGGTCAGGCAGTGTTTCTCCGGCATCGCTGGGGAACATGGACGACATTAACTCTATAGGAACACTTCTATCGCTCCCAACTGCCTGCCAGACGTGGTAGTATGCACGACTAGGCGCACTGATAGCCGCCGATACGAGGACCGACTCAGTGAAGGATCGAACAACAGGACGCTGGCCTACAGGAAGCTTATGACTCCCATGACTGCGCTTTCGTGCGATCTCAATTGCATCTAAAATCTTCGTAGCTCGGGCGTGTCGGGTGCTCACACTAGTATTTACGTCGACCAACAAAGAGATGAGCCAACGCCGGAGTGATTCATGCGCACGCAGTGAAGTGCGGACGCTAGCAGGAAGCAGTCGATAGAAACGATCCTGACCAAGTTCTGGGATCAGGGAACTTGGTTCGATATCCAGAATGTACGAATGGATAGTCTGTATTTCTGTGTCCTCAGCGACCGTGTTGATATCTTTTGTTGGCATCCAGCCGATGCGATCTGCCGTTTGTACCTCAAGTAGCTCAGCAGCAACAAGAAGGTCCTGAGAGTTAGTTCAATAAATATACGCTCTCAAAGTATGAAGTGAAGCACCGCACCTCATCGGTCATAAGGCCAAAAGCGGCATGTGCGATAGCGTCAATGTTGTCTACAAAGTCACCCGCCTCGTCCATATCTAAGCTTGGGGGGTCAGTGCTGATAACCCGCGGCACAGAATCATCACGAAATTGAGCCCCGTCTGTCTTGAGTGACGGTCGCAGAGTTTCAATTCGGAAGAGCACACGCAAATCGTCAAGCTGAGAGAGATAGCTTCGATTTGCCCTATTCATTCGCTCATTGTCCGATTCGCCTTCAGGAAGTCGATGGTCGAACCCGCTATCAAGGAACGTCTGAACCGCATTGTATAGCTCAGAGTCGTCCAAAACGTCTTGAGAACCACCTCCAACTCGTATCCATGCATGAAGAACGTTGATGACAGCTATACGAGCTTTGAGCACAGGCAAGGCGCTACCTTCCTGGCTTCTCACAGATGCACCGACATAACGCTTACGAAGGAGCTAGAGCGTGGTCAATATTGTTTGCCAACAATCGACGGAAATCGATAATACGTACCTCGAAAAATACCAAGGGCGTCACAAAACTCCGAAAGACGGCCCACCATACCTCCGCAAATTCGTCGCGGTCGAGATGCAAGTCTCGTGTCGCCTTTTCTCGAAGAGGAGTCTCACCCGAATCGTCTGCAGTCGAAACCGTGACCCTCTCCAAGCCGAACAACAGCAAATGCACAAGACGATCCAGTGTGCCCGCCTGAACAACCACACGGAGGGGCTTCTCGCTAATCGGTTGCTGTTCAATCGTAACCATGGGTGCACGGGGAGTCGGAGGCGGGAGCGACTTGCGTCGACTAAGGCTGGCACTGCGACCAACCTCGCTGACGACGTCGGCATTTAGCCGGGTCTTGGACGCCTTTCGACTAATCACAGACGCTTTTCGGCTGATTGTGGAAGCTTTGCGGGAGATGCTACGGCCAAGTGGCGGACCGTCTATGACTGAGCTTGGTGGTCGCGAAGGTGGCCGTGAAGGTGGCCGTGACGATGGGCGGGAAGGAGGTGACGGGTCCCAGCGAGATTGTACGAGCAGCATCAACTCATCATCTACAGGGATGACAGTGCCTGCCATATCAACACCGCCAAGACTAATAAGGGGCGTTCCAGATATGGATGTACGCTTTTGCTCTGTTGTACTCTTCATCGACTGCTCCAAATTCTGGCGCAAGAGTTGAGTATCAGGAGCATTGAGCGGCGACGCGCTACTGTCCGATCTCCCTCGCCAAAGGCGAGTACGATCGACGAAGGTAATGGTAGGAAATGGCTCCGGAAAGAGCAATGGCACAAGTGGATGAGGAGACTGAATCAGGGGAGCTGGCTCCCAGAAGTAAGGCTCAAACATCCCAAGCCGACGCGGTTCTGCCGCCATAGACAATGAGGCGAATTGGTCAATGCTGGAAAAGAAATACGACAGTAAGCACCTCGAAACGAAGCTTCAAATTCAACGGAGTGGCTTACCGTGCAAGCTTGGAAGAGAAGCTTCCTGACTCCTTGTTGCTCGCTACGTCGCCCCAAAACTCGACGAGAGCTTGTAGATCCGAATTATCCTCTCCACTTCTCCTCTCGCATCCTGACAGAATATCTTCGATCGTCACGAACGCTCTCCTCGCCTCCTCCATAGGCGCAACCTCGAGTGCACCCCCTATGTTCGACCTTAACTCATCTAGTGCTTTCCTCGTTCTCTCAGCGGCATCTCCGAGCCATGGTGCACACCGTGGCTCGCGTACGTCGCACTCAGCATCCTCCGCCCAATGACGTACAATTGCGAGCGCTTGGTTGTCAACACGCTTCCACGCGCGCGACAAGCGCGCAATGGGCCGGCAAGTGAGCGCAGCGGCGATGGCGCGCCACGAACATGCGTCTCCTGCAAGCCGGCAGAGCTCGCCGACAATCGCCCATACACTCAGCACGCCTGGGCGACCGCGGGGTCGCCGAGAGTCCGGGCGGCCCATGGGATCGGCGAGGGTTCCGTTTTGAGAATCAGAGATGAGAACTTGGGTGAGCACGAGTTTTGTGAGCCAATGTGGGTTGTCATCAGTGCCGAAGAAGAGTGAGGTAGTTGCAGAGGCAGAGGCAGTTGAAGGCGGCGAGTTTGACTCCACAATTGTGTCGAGTGGAACTGTGGGCGGCAGCTTTGCGAAGGTGGCCTGTTGGAACGCAGTTAGACTGCTAGCAAGTGTCGCGGGTTCGAGCAAGGTGACGTTGTCCTTTGTTAAATTCTCTCTCCGGATTTTCCTTTGCCCGTGTCCTTCTGAGCTTCGTGGCGGGTCACTCGAGCTGACCCGGCCTAACGACGGTTCCGACATTGGCTCGTCGAAAACCAAGTTCGGGACCAGCTCCGCCCTCCATTCCTCCCAAGCTTGTGCATCAGCGGGCTCTTCGTGGTGCTTGAGATAAATCCTAGCAAGATCCATAGCTCTGTTCACGAACGCCTCTCGCTCATTTTCATCGGCACCGGAGACGAGATGGGAGCAGCAACGCTGAAGCTCGGCCTCAAATTTGGCGCGATCAATAACGGTAGGGAGACAGAGGATAACCGCATGTGCAAAGTCTGTGGCAGCTGCATACCCTTCTGACGAGTCCGCAAAGGTAGTCCGGAAGACAGCTTCGTGTACCAGGGCCTCAAATGACCCTCTCATAACTTGGCGAGGTGTGCCTTCCGACAAGACTAGATCTGGGTGCGTCCCGCGCCCCCAATACGCACGCCTCTTTCGAGCTCCTTCTTTTTTGAGCTCTGCCTCCGCACCTGGCTCCCCTCCCTCCTCTGCTGGTTCTTCTTTTTCCTCCTGCATGCTTGTGGGAAACAACTCGCGGATTCCAGCGCTCCTATCGTATGGTGGCTTGTAAAAATATAGCTTGTTTCCTTTGAGCTCCGCCTTGAATGGTTTCCAGCCTTTTGAAAGGTTCGTCCCTCCAGAAAACGCGTTGCCCGACCAGTAAGACGACATAGTCGAAGCGGTTTCTGCGAGCAAACCTCCCGTAGGTGGCAAGGTAAAGTTCATCAGCCGGTTGACGAATCCACTTTGGTGCAGAATCTGTGAACTTCTATTGCTCCTAGCCTCCTCAGCGATACCTCCTTGCGCATCGTCACTTGCATCCTGCGGAGGCTCGATAATTGTCGGTGGCGCGAGGAAGGCGTTCGTGGCTCTGTGCGCCTCACCCGGAGTAGCCGGATTCGAATGCGGTGAGTTCGAACCGCTCGTTGACTTACTGAGCCCCACCGCAGCCCACGGAAATCCACCGCGTGGTGTGGAACCACTGCTGGAAGCGCCGAGCGAGCCCATACGATCATTGGATCCCGAACGCGAGCGGTCCGGAGGCGGTTCCTTGTCAGCGTTGGACATCTTGCGCACTGGAGAAGGGGGCAAGAGCGCCGAGGCGGCGGCGCCTGCCACACGCTGTACAGCAAGCTTGGAAGGCAAGCGAGGCGTGAAAGACTGCGAGCGCGAGTGCGCGAGCTGCGGACTGCCGGCTGGTGGAGGGTCGGCGGGGCTCGGAGGAGCGCTGCCTTTGCGCGTAGGTGGGGGCTGGGGCCCAGAGGGCGAAGGAGAGATCTTGAGTGTCGGGGGGTTGAACGAAGATGGTGGTGAAGATGAGAGGGTAGTTGGAAAAGGATGCACTTCAGGACCAGAGGGGCTCTGGGCGGACATGGGACTACCTTGCGTCCGGTAGGCCTCCACACGGCCTTGTAACTCAGTATTGATGGGCGCAACAGGGGCATTGGACACATTCGGGTACCGTCCTAGATCGTCTGCAGAACGCGACCAGCCCCTACGCGCAATACTGCGCAGATCACCTGTCCCTTCAAGAGCCAAGCTTTTCCGTGGAAGAGGGGGTGAGGTAGGTGATTCGACACCGGGGTCGTCGTCGTTGGCCGACGCATGGAGAGATAAATTCATGACGGATCTAAGTTGTCGTATGTTACTTCATCGCCTTTCTGCTTCGAGGTGGAGTAGCATATACTCACCTTGCTCCTGAAATGTATGAATCTGAGTGCAACGTCGGTAAAAGAGGTCTTGGATCCGTAGGACGTGAGATCTTGGGCTTCCTGCTTCCAGAGCTCGTGCTTGCGCGAGGCTGGTCCGAAGAAGTCGAGATGGAGCGTTGCGTAGCGGATGAGGAGCTCTTGAACCATTTCGATGGCTTCAGGATGTTTCCCAGTCCAGACGAGGGCGACGCCGCACGTGGGAAGCGCTGCGAGTTGGTACCCGAGCCAGAGCCGCTGGGGGAGGGCGCCATCTCTGGGGGAGGCTGAAGCGTGTTTGTCGTCTTTCGAGCTGGCATGATGGTAGTCGTAAGGATTGGCGAATGTCGTTGCTGGCGGGCACGATACGCGACTGTTGCTGGATAGTTTGGTCTAGACGCGTTCTCTGAGTATCAACCTCCTTGGTAACTCTCCGTGTGTCGTGACACCAAATTTCTTTCTTTTTTGCAGATTCTAAGCGCGTGCTCGTTGCCTCGTCGAGGACATAAACTAGTCTGGTGGGAAAAGCAATCGAGCTTGAACGACCGAGATGGTGAGGAAAGGGTAAGTGGTCGCCGGAGAACCGGGTAAGGGATCGCTGCCAGTCGCGGCCTGTTGTGGACAGCTCGCGTTGGTTTAATCACAAAAAAAAAACATATATGTATCGTCGACTTCTCACAGCGTCCGCCATGTCTCCTGCTTCATCTAATTGGCTAGCCCTAAAAAAGGTCACACTGATTGGCGTCTTATAAGCGTGTGTTAGTCTTATACAAAGCTATCTAATTTTCAGACAGTCTCCGGTACAAAACGCAAGTCGGACGGCGACGCTAGTACCAATGACGAAAGGCCTGTAGTCACAAAACGAAGAAGGATTGACTACACTGCGCCTCCCACGTCCGCCTCGGCCTCGAAAGTGGATTTGGGAACCCAACCTGCGCTGCCAATCGAATCCAGAGATGATGCGAGCATTGACGCATTGGCAGTCGCGAACCTACCAAAGAACAGGAATGGCGAATCCTTGCATGCACTACGCCAAATGGTTCTTGGCAAAGCCACAACCACCGAGGCACAACGACAGTGAGTTCCTCACGTTGCTGACCTACCTAATTACGTATAGTCTTGCTGAGATTCACTTGGCGCACAAGAGACCCGGAAAATACCTCGCACTTGATTGCGAGATGGTTGGAGTCGGTCCCGAGGGTGCCGAGTCGTCTCTCGCGCGTGTCAGTATAGTCAACTTTTATGGAGTGATTCAGTTGGATGTCTTCGTGAGGCAACGGGAACGCGTGGTGGACTACAGGACAAAGTTCAGTGGGATACGGCCAAAAGATATGGTGAACGGTACGTGAACGTTTTGAATCACTTCTATTGCGGCACTGACTGCCTCTTGCAGCAAGGCCCTTTGACGAGGTACAGAAAGAAGTAGCAGAACTACTCAAAGATAATATCCTTATCGGCCACGCACTCCAAAATGATACAAAAGTGCGGCTTGAGAAACGTCTACTCCTAAAAAAATCGCTCACATTCATGACATACAGGCGCTCCTTCTTTCCCATCCCCGCCCCCTTACCCGCGATACTCAATATTATGCCTGGAAAAGTAAACTCATAAAGTCAAACAGATCTGCGCTGCGTGTTCTCATTCGCCAGGAACTTGGGTTGGTGATCCAAAGTGGGGAGCACTCTAGCGTACATACAATTCCTCACTCTGAACAGGTGCCTAGTCCTTACCCTTCATGCCTTCAGGTTACCGACGCACGTGCCACAATGGCCCTCTATCGTCTTCATCGTAAACAATGGGAGAAACTCGCACCTCCTCCTCTCGTGGTCAAGCCTAAGAACTCTCAACCATCAGAGGCAGAGGGCACCCCAAACGAGAAATTTGCTCCCAGTGATGGAGGTCGCAAAGGCATCAGCTCTGGACTTTCTGTTGTCGTTACCAAGGCTGGAGGGAAAACAATTGAAGGGCGGAAGCGTAGCCAGAGCTTCGGAGGAGAAGGCAAAAAGACGAAAGCGGAATGGTGGAAGGAACTTGGTAGCACGTCAACGAAGGGTCCGAAGGGCAGTGTAAAAATGAAAGCATGAGCTTTGAGACGCAATCTTCAGACTCTATCACTTCCAGTAGTTTAGTCAAATGTAAGAGTGATTGCAATATCGGCTGTAACACAGCCAACGACTACGTTCCGTAAATCTCGCCGGCGCCTGCAAGGCAAGGCTGTGCTACGTGTGGGGCCTTCAAGCGGCATCGGCAGACATACTAGTCACAAGGCTCCTTACACTGCCCCGATTAAAGCCTTATCACCCCTTTCTTCCTTAATTTGTCTCGTGTGATTACCTGGCATCAGCATTTCCCCCCTCTCTCTCTTACTAGTCAGCCTTCACTTTCACACAACATGTCTTATGGTGTATGTGCACAAAAACCGCTCGAAAATTTACTCGGAAGCTAAAAACCTGCCATTTAGTACGCCGATAGCGGGTATGGTGGCCAAGGGTACGGTGGTAGCCAAGAGTACGGTGGTCAAGGATATGTTGGTGGTCAAAGATATGGTGACCGCGGCGCCCCTCCTCCTCAATACGGCGGGAACAATGGGGGTTTCAATGTTGGCCAAGGCCCTCCTCCTGGCGCCGATCCTCAGTGCGTCGCAGCTAATACTTAATTAGTGTCTTGTTGCACCTAACCAACATTCACCAGGCTTTGGTCTTTCTTCTCTGCAGTAGATCTTGATCGTTCCAACCACATCAGTGTCAATGAGCTTCGTATGTGTTCCAAATTTTTTATTTCGATCATGTAACCTGCTTATACGCGTGAGCCAGAGAAGGCATTGATCAACGGCGACTGGTCACCCTTCGATCTCGACACCGTCAAGCTGCTTATGTCTATCTTTGTGCGTGCTTTCCGCATGACGTGTAACGCCCTCACAATTAGCGATCTGACGTCTCACTAGGACACCGATCGCAGCGGCACCATTGGCTTCAACGAGGCGCGTTACTTCAGTGATTATTTTCGTGTGGCCGGTCTGCTTACTATCGTCTACTCATCTAGTTCGCTGGCCTCTGGAAATACATCAAAGATTGGCAGAACGTCTTCCGGCACTTCGATCGGGACCAGTCCGGCTCTATCGACGGGCAAGAACTCGCTGAGGCCCTGCGCCAGTTTGGATACAACCTCGCGCCGAATCTCTTGCAGCTTGTGGAGCGCAAGTATGGTACGTCCCTATCATGCCACCTCGGTTAAACACGTGGGTCGTTGATGGCCAAACTAAGATATGCATAATAAAGGCGGCGCTGGCGTGAGCGCTGCTCCACACGGCATGCCCGGAGCGCCGCAGCAGCAGGCGGGAATTTCGTTCGACCGCTTCGTCCGCGCGTGTGTCGTCATCAAGCAGCTCTCGGAAGCGTTCCAGAAGCTCGACACAGATCGCGATGGATGGATTCAGATTAACTACGACCAATTCATGCACACTGTGCTCAGCTTGCCTTGAGAGAGTATAGAAGAAGTGGAGAATGTGACCAAGCAACGGGTGTTCTGTACGAATAGCTTGTCTTACGACTGGGGCTCTGGTTCTGTGGCCATAACCAAGTCTTTACGCTAAATTCATCGCGTCTACTATGGCTTTTTGCTATCTAACGAATGACAAAAATTCATAGATAGCCAATTGGGATACAGACACAATAGCCGTTTTCTGCAGCTACAATTTCTGCTGACTGTGTGAGCCAGTAAACTCTCATTGTTTAAGAGCTACCTAATAGTGGTATGTGTACATCTCGTGATACCATTCCTTTTCCTTTTCACCGTCAGCTACCCTTCCAAGTGCCTCCATAGTCAGCAGTGCTGTGCGTAGGAAAAGCGTTCCATTGATCTGCTCCGCATCCTCCCACCCTATTTCTTCCTTCGTGAACTTGCCCCTTGGTGTCGCGCCGTACAAGCTTGCCCAGTGTTCAAGTGCCCTGATCGCTTTTGCGACATGCCCCTCCGGGTGACGCATTGCGTTGTTGATGGCACTTAGCCATGGATTAGACCCTTGTGGGCCAACCTTCAGAGCGCATGGGTGGGCCTCGGAAAGCTACATACCGTCGGGATGTGCGGGAATGAGCGACGCCTCAAAGAACGGTTTGAAGTTCAAAGCAGGACTGAAACGCCAAATATAAATAGAAAGCAAAGAGGTGAAATACGCTCCAAGAAGCTTGCGCTGAGACGTTAGACTAAGGCCCTGTGCAATCGAAGGGAGAAAGAGTGACGATGTCAAGAGATGCACACTGGCAAAAGCGCGTTAGTGATGCGTAAGTGCCGGATAACGAGCAGGCTTACAAGAAGAGGTCTGCTTTAAAGTTTCCCGTGCTCCAGCTACCCACCCCATAAACCAATACCGCGGTCTAAACCAACTGTTCAATCGCGTCCTCGACATCGTCAGAAGAATTAAGAGCAAGGTTAGAGAACCATTGCTCTGCGAGCTCTTGAACCTTCGCCACTGTCTCTGGAACAGACTCAAAAGGAGCGAATGGAGAATCTTCTGTCTTGTAAGGATTGTCAAACGGTAGCCGAAGCCTGTGTAATTTGTGGAGAATCGAAAGCGCGTGGATCTTGGCTGTGCCTCCTCCGGAGGTCGCATCTCCTGCGTTAAGCGCAATCTTCGAGAGTGCGGGAGGTAATATCGAGCTGATTCTGCTTCCAGCAGGAGGCGCTTGATACAAGGATGGAGCAAACAGTTCAGCATCTTGGGCTGGATGGACGTAAGTCTGAGCCAGACCCTCGGCAACAAAGCCTGGAAGGTTGAATTCAAAGCCATAGCCGGTATGAATGAACTACAAAGCACTGAGCACACTTATTTGATATTGCTAAAACATACTCACTGGACGGAGAACCCCGCTCATAAAACGGCAAATAAGGCGAGTAGACGGGGTATTGACTTCGTCAGCGAAAATGTATTTTTCGATTGCCTTTGAAGCACCGTGTTCGAGAACGGCTTCAGAGAAAAACGCGAGATAAGATATGCAGAAGCTGTGAAATATGCTTAGAGAAACTAAAGCAGATACGCTGGTACATCAAGCTCACTTTTCATCTCCTAGATGATCAACCAAGTTCTCGTTTGTAATAGGCATGGGTGGCGAAATCACTTTGCGCTGTTTCGCTGTCTCATAGGCATACATAGAACGTATTAACTCTTCATTTGCACCAAGACCATACAGGACCAAGACATAGTGTGCAGTATGGCTGGCCAAGAGTCAGCTCATGAAGGGAGTGGGAAAATAGTCAACTAACTTGTGAAACCCTTTATCGTTGACAAAGACGTGGTTTTTCTCGTAATCGTCCTTAAGAGATCCCGTGACGGCTCGAATGGCTTCGGCGGTTGCTCCACCCAGGATGCCGCGCGGCACAAGCTTGCCAACTGAACCGGAGGGTACAGGAAAAAGTGCATCGAGTGGAGTCGTCATTGCACAACAAGTAGCCTTTCTTGGTGTCGAAGCTGAATGTCTGAAGGAATCTGCTACAGCTCCAGTGATTATATACCGCAATTATAGGGATCGTATAGTCCGAAGCTCCGTCCGATAATGCTAAGCCACTTGACGAAGCTATGAATTATTGCGGAAATTAGTTCCGCCGATATCAATGTTATTCAATAGTACACTGAAAGCGAGGGTGTGTAAATATAGCTCCAGTCTTCAACCTCAAAGAGGTATATGATGACAAAGACGGAGAAGCTCAAAGCTTACCAACTCGCCATGTGGGTGGCGGCGGCCGCGCCACCAGCGATGATCAGGGCCAGTAGCTTGATAGCACGTTTATGCCTGCACTTGATGGCAAAGTGAACGAGCAAATAGCAACGTACTTTAATCCTACCAAGCCATCTGCTTCTTGCAATATGTGTGTCAGAGCGACGAAAGCCGAGCGCTCTTATTTCAAAACCCCTGAAAAGCGAGGTCCCCTTGGCAGCTAGCGCTTCAATGTAATGATAATACTAAATCCGCTATGCTGCCCGTTACTTGCTGCGTACAGGTCCTGTATGAGCGCTCAGATATGGGCCTGTGAAAGAAAACGAACTTGAAGCTCACATTCACTAAAAAGACACCTCACAGGTTGCTCGGTTGCCAAAATGCTCTAGTTGTGGTTTCCTAACAACCCCGAATAGCCCAGCCTAAGCCAAATACCTTAGGCAGCAAGCAATCATGGGAGCATAAAGTGGCCGCGCATCTCCTTGTGGGAGTGAACGGATTAACGGAATTTTAGAGTGGAAGACGGGTGTGAATTGTCAGTGTGCACTTGATACAAACCGCCCAGAATACAGAGGAATAGATCATACGAAGTAAAAGTACATGTGAAGAGATAAGTATAGTGCGAGACGTAAATGGGCAGGAATGGGAGTGAGCAATCGCTGAACAGGATTGATACGGTCGAACAGCGAACGGGTACACAGGTCACAAAGGGCGAGAGTGCAGAATCACGCGTTGTTCCTGTTCAGTATATAGCGTCAGCATAACGCTACGAGGTTCCCCGCGCACGGTTGACAATTGGTCTTTGAGGCTTGTGGTCGCGGAGGTAGAGATGTGCATAGGGACCATTGAGTCTTAGGCGTAACCTATGACGCGCCGTTCGAACCTAGAAGTTGACCGGAGGAAAGCGAGGCAACAGATGACTAGCAGCTCATCTACTGTTGGTTTCAGGGTGAATCTTGGGCGGATGGGAGGATGAAGTGGAGGATGAAAGCAGGGTCAGAGAGCGAGCGAGGCAGCGGAAAAGGCAAGGTGCGGTGACCCACCAGACAAGTGAGGGGTTGGGGCGGGTGATAAGCGCTTTAAATTATGTATTTAAAGCTTTGGCGCGACTTGGAGTCACAGAACTCGAGTGAGGTATACACCGCGCGGGTGTAGCGTACCTGAGGCGCTGGTCTCGCAGATCCTACCTCACGCCATCACCTCGACTCTTTCTCTTCTTCCTGACGTTCACCCACCCATCTAGACCGGCGCACCGGAGTCTCCTCAGCACTCCTCCCGGTGGGTTTCAGGCGAGCAGCCAACCGCATACCTGGTCGAGGCCGTGCTCTCCCCACTGGCAGGGCTCAGAAGGACTCGGGGCGCACGTAGTGTAAGTAGCGAGTTCTAAACGACTCGGAAACTTGATTAAATGCATATTATCTGTTACTTTTATTCTTATTCGATTCGGTTACGCCTTCTCCCTTCAGAAGGAGAGGTTGTGTTTAATAGTGTTTAAAATGATTGTATTAGCACGGTCGTCGATGGACTCAACCGTTAACACCCGTCTACGGACCCAGGTGATGCCATTTAGTACTATACCAAGTGTTTACTTGGTATCCATTATCGTAGCATGGCCTGCAACTAGCAGGGCTTTGCGAACGGTCATTTGCCTTGTAATTTTGTGTAAGGCAGGTTTCGGTCGATCTTTGACCGGTGCTCTTCTTGCGATCTGACTTCTTGTCATCTCGGTTTACATCTGGTTCTCTATTTCCCACTGTTTCTTGTGCGGGAGTCCTCTCTAATCTCGCGTCGTCTCGCAAGTTTGCTCGTATCCCTGTGCGAGCTCTAATATTTCATCTAGGCGAGTTTCTTCTACCCTCACCCAATGAGCCATTATTAAGTGGCTGGTCATCTTTCTAGGCATGCCTCTCATAAACTTTCGAGATATGTCAGTCTCGTTCACGCGTTGATGATGCATTAGTAACATCTCGACGCACTCCATGATCTCTTGGTAGAACGCTGTGACTCCCTTTTCGGGGTCATATTCCACGCGTTCGTACTTTGACCACGCTTTGTCAGATGTGATTGTTCTGACAAATTTTTTAAACAATTGAACCACGAGCTCCTCAAAGTCCCATGGATCACCGTCTTGCACTGTTGGCTCTCGACAATTTATGTTGTACCACCTTTCTGCTGGTCCTTCAAGAAAGGATCCTGTGATCATGATTCGTGTTTCGTCCGAGTTTGGGCCTCCCATCCCATAAAGCGAGAATTGGCGCAGTAGACTATGCAGCCACGTAGTGTATTTATCAAAGTCATCGGAGCCATCGTACCTTTTAGGCGATAGCAGCTTGATGAGCTTGATATTGGGGTGTGGCTCTATTCGCCTTCCCACATATTTTTTTTACTAGTTTCCTAATAAAAAGTATATGCATTTCTAGGATTGATAGTCTAACCAAATCCTCGTCTATAGGTACATACGGCAGTTCTCGTCTATACCTATCGTTCCACTCGTTGTGGCGTCTAGTAGGCTCGCACGGCAGCCTTGGCCTCAGCCTGCTACCGGGGCTGTGGATTGAGCTCAATTGGCTTCCTTCCGGAGACCTTTTTACCGGCTCGTCTCGGGCGCTCTGTACTGACCCACAAGCAACGGCGCTTTCTTCAAGTGCTCGTTCAGTTATGCCATAGCCGTTCTTTACTGGCATTTTTACAGTTAATTTTCAGACGAAAGTTTTGCGTGTACGCTTTCTTCACACGTGTGTAAATGTGTGTATGTTGCCGCTAGGCCAATGTACGCGTGTACTCGACGTCTGAGGTTTTAGCCCAGATGAAAAATAAAAAAATAAAAAAAATAAAAAACTTAGAAAGATGCAAGTAAATCTTTCTAATGTATAGTCTACTAAGTGAATAGACTTGTTCGATCCTTGGTATGCGAATCGATCGCACAATACAGATAGCAAGTTTCTGCCACTTTTGAGCGTTAAGCGATGAAGGAGAGGGTAAGAGGGACGGACATCGATCATCAATCCCTCACGGGTATTTATAAATTTTCCATTCTTCATTCCTACTGTTCTACGGGTTAGAAGAACTTTCCACAAGGGCGTGTCACGCTCCAATGTTTCGCCTATTACTCGGGCACTTATTCAGTCCCGGTGCCTAAAATACTTGGATCGTGTCGCTTGACTAGGATGACTGTACGATTGTGTATAGCGAACTAATGATTAAAGTAGACACATAATAAATGAGATTTATGACATAATCATTTTCTATAGGTACAGTGTACCTTATTATGTTACAGAATGGCTTTGAGTTCAGATAAGTACCGATTACTAGTTAGACGTGTATCTCTCGTTATACCACTCCTTGTGCTCTTCGCCGTCTGCTACCCTCCCAAGTGCATTTACAGTCAGCGATGCTATACGCACAAAGAGCGTCCCGTCTATATGCTCGGCGTCCTCCCACCCTACTTCCACGCTCGTGAACTTGCCCTTTGGAGTCTTCCCATACAAGCTTGCCCAGTGCTCGAGTGCTCTGATCGCTTTCGAGACATGCGCCTCTGGATGGTGTATGGCGTTATTGATGATGCCGGGCCAGAGATTATTTTCTTGTGCACCAGCGTTTAGGAAACGTGGGTGGGCAACTAGAGGCTGAGAGTTGCTAGAGTGCATAGAAGTAAGCGATGCCTCGTAGAAGGACTTGAAACACAGCGCCGGGCTGAGACGCCAAATGTAAACAGATAGCAAGGCGGTAAAGTACGCTCCAAGAAGCTTGCGTTGAGAAGCCGAACTAAGGCTCTGTGCAACCGAAGGTAGAAAGAGCGACGATGTCAAGAGGTGCACACTTGCAAATAGCGCGTCAGTTGTTTACATCGCAGGCATCAGATACTTAGCGATCATGCTTACAGGAAAAAATCCGCTTTAAAATCTCCGTCGCGCCAACCACCTAAACCATAGACCGCCGATGCAGTCCAAGCTAACTCCTCGATAGCATTCTCCACATCATCGGAAGAATTGAGAGCAAGGGTAGACAACCACAGCTCTACATGCTCTTGAATCTTTGCTGCTGTTTCTGGCACAGAAGAAAAAAGACTAAAACTAGAATCTGGGCTAAAAGAGGTGAACGGCAGCCGGAGCTTGTATAATTTGTGGAGTATAGCCAGAGCGTGGACCTTGCAGGGTGCTGCTCCATTAGATGCTACGTTCTTCGAGTTAGATGTAGTCTTGGATTGTGCCGAAGGTAGCGTTGAGCTGACGCTATTCCTTGAAGGGGGTGTTTGGTATAAAGATGGAGTAAACATTTCGCTGTCGTGAATATAATGGACGTAAGTTTGGGCCAGTCCCTCAGCAACCATGCCTGGGAGATTAAACTCGAAACCATAACCGGTATGGATGAACTAATTGAAAAATGAGCATGCGCTGACCGTCACTCATAAACAGATACGAACGGGATGAAGGAACACGCTCATAAAACGGCAAATGAGACGAGTAGAGGGGGTGTTCACTTCATTAGCGAAAATATATTTCTCGATCGTCTCGGAAGCGCCATGCTTGAGAACAGCGTCACTGAAGAAGTCGAAATAAGATTGATAGAACCTGAAACTAGTTTTAGTAACAAAACATGTGTAAGCATGGCGAGCTTACTTTTCGTCCCCTAAATGATCTGCAAAATTTTCGTGTGTAATAGGCTCAGGCGATGAAACCACCTTGCGTTGGTTTGCCGCCTCTGCTACGTACACAGAACGTATCAGCCCTTCATCCGCGCCAAGATAATAGAGAGCCAAAACGAAGTGCATTGTATGACTGGAACGAAGTAGGTTTGTTATCGGTCAAGACGACAAAGTCAGCAAACTGACTTATGGAACCCTTTGTCGTTAAAGAAGACGTGGTTTTTCTCGTAGTCATCCCTGAGACATTCAACGACTGCACGGACAGTCTCGGCTGTTACTTCCCCTAGGACATGCGGTATAAGCTTGCCAGCTGGGCGAGAGGGAGCGGGAAAAAGGGAATCGAGTTGAGACATCGTGAATAATCTAGCTTTCTTGTGTTGCAGTTGATGATTGAATAATAGTTTTTACTCTGGGAAACTGGTTTATATGCACTTCAAGATCCGTATGTCCGCCCGATTTGGCTTGCTGGGTAACCCACTTTACGAAACGGCGCATTGCTGCGGGAATTAGTTCCCCCGGAGAAGGCTCTTCTTGGCCGATATCCCGCATAAGGCGGACACCTCTTAAATAAGAACTGGTCTTGACATCCCTGAAATTGCTTGGCGACGTCAGACACGAAGCAAAATTGAGGCTGACTAATGCACCATTTGAATAAGATGTTAGGTTTTGCAGCTCGTGAGTCATTCTGAAGAGTAACCAAGGTTTGATGGCTGTTGTGTGAATTCTCAAAACACAGACATAAGGAGGCACCCAGTTGTTTGATTTGGCAAGGCTTTGGGAATCGCAGTGTATCGATTAGTGTCTTTATATTTCTTTCAAGCATTGCTGAATGAGATATGGCCCTTAGTAAAATACTAGCAGAAACGGGAGAAGTAGATCTGAGTTGACATTATGGAGTTTTGAGTCAGAAGAAGTATCGTTTGATGACATGAGTGCCGAACAAGCTTCAGCGTGGATACTGCACGCCTTGAGTTTGGTGGCAGCTCAAGCTTGGAGCTTGAGTCATGCGAGCGAATACGCTTTGGAGGCTAGGCCAACGGTGAAAAGCGGAGCGAAAGTCCGTGTCGCTTCTTTACGCAATTTGAAGGCCCGTTTGAAATGCCGACCGATCATTCAAATATTTAACTGTCGATCACGCGATCACGCATCCATCCATCATACATCATGCATCATGGCTTACTCCAAGGTTCAGCGCTCAGCGCTCAACGTTCAACATCGCCCATGCATTCTTGGGCTACTCAATATCAGTAATCGTACCAAGACTACACACAACCGAACGTGTATAGAAGTCAAACCAGTCTAGTCATTCGTATTTATAATTGAAAAATGAAGTTTCGTATAGGTATACATAGTAGTGTTTAGTGTTCGGGTGGTAAAGTTGCTAAGAAGAACTCCTTATCATCCTCACCGTCCGCGACCCTCCCAAGTGCCTTCATGGTTAGCAGGGCCGTACGCACGAAGAGAGTGCCGTCGATGTATTCAGCGTCTTCCCACCCTATCTCCTCCTTTGTGAACCTTCCGCTCGGAGTCGTGCCATACAAGCTTGCCCAATGTTCAAGGGCCCTGATTGTTTTCGGAACGTGCTCCTCCGGATGACGCATTGAATTATTGATGGTACCGAGCCACGGATTGGGCCCTTGCGCACCAATTTCAAGGGCATGCGCGTGAGCCTTTGGAAATTCCACGTTTTCGGGGTGTGCAGAAGGGAGCGGCCCCTCGAAAAATGACTTGATAGGCAACTTGGGGCTGTAGTGCCAGACGTACATGGAGATCAAGGAAGTAAAGTATGCCCCGAGAAGTTTGCGTTGAGAAGCGAGATTGAGGTTCTTTGCGATCGAGGGGAGGAAGAGTGAGGATGTGACGGCGTGTACACTTTAACAACAAGCGTCAGTTGTCGAACGCCCGGTAAGCAATGCAAGACCTACATATAGAACTCCGGCCTGAATTCTCCCTTTTGTGGAAGATCCCAGCCACCGACGCCGTATACTACTGCAGTTGTCCAAGCCAGCTGTTCAATGGCGTCTTCCAATCCACCGGGCGTATCGAGAGCAAGATTAGAGAACCACTTCTCTGCTAGTTCTCTTATCTTCGTTACCGTCTCTGGAGTGGATGAAAAAACGGAAGTGACATGTTCCTCATCATAAGGAGTGAATGGTAGTTGAAGTTCATGCAGTTCGTGGAGAATCGCTAGAGCATGGATTCTGGAGGTCCCATTGTGTGTGGTCGCGTTGGTCGAATTGAGTGTGAGCTTTGAGAGGATGGGTGATAGAACTGAAGCAATACCGCTTCCCGTTGACGATGCCTGGCATAGAGATGAAGCATAGATCTCACTATCGTAGGACGAGTGGACACAAGCTTGGGCTAAACCCTCGGCAACCAAGCCAGGGAGATTGAACTCAACGCCATGGCCAATGTGGATCAACTATGCGAAAGTGAGTATTATATCAAAAAGATCTTCTGCTCAAAAGACCACTGACAGGGTGGAGAAGACCGCTCATCAGACGGCAGATGAGGCGAGTAGATGGGGTGTTCACTTCGCTTGCGAAGATATATTTCTCGATCGCCTCGGAAGCACCGTGCTTGAGAACGACTTCAATGAAGAAAGCAAGGTACGAGCTATAGAAGCTGAACATAATATCAAGGACTGGTGCAATACATGTCAATGCGACAGGCTCACTTGTCGTCTCCTAAATGGTCAGCAAAGTTTTTGTTCGTAATCGGTGAAGGCGGTGTGATAACTTTTCGCTGTTTTGCCGCTTGAACTGCGTAGGCAGAACGCACGAGCTTTTCATCCGCACCAAGTGCATATAAAGCCAAAAGATGATGTGAAGTATGACTGAAGAGAGGTTAGTTTATCGACCATAGAAGAAGACGCTAACCGACTTGTGGTAGCCTAGATCATTGTAGAACACGTGGCTCTTCTGGTGATTGTCCTTAAGAGACTCAGTGACGGCATGGACAGTGCCTGCTGTTGCTCCGCCTAGGGTACGCGGCAAAAGCTTGCCAATTGAACTAGAAGGTGCGGGAAACAGCGAGTCAAGTTGGGCGGCCATGATACGCTGGCAATCGTCGTGATCAATTCGATAGGGAGTTCTTCGTCTAGGACCTTCAGCTAATGCATTCCATACTTATAGCCGCTGCACGGCCCATAAATATGCCTAGATTTTCGTGGTACTAAGCGGCTTGACGAGATCACAGGTCCCTGCCGTGGATCTTCTTGCGGTGAGGCGGAAACCTTAACAATCAACACTTGCTTCCCGTTCAAAAATTGACGTATGTGAGACTTGTTTTTGGAAGGAGTCAGACAATAGCGAAAAAGCTAGTCACGAAGCAAAGCTAATACTTACATGCTCCGCCACTTGTGTGTCCCACACTTACTTCTGCCGTCCATTCCTAAAGGAATAGCCGGGATAGAAGTGATCTCGACGACTTCGGACTCCAAACCAAGCTTCCTATTTGGTTTTTTGGGGCACGTATTGGAGCATTAGCGGTCCGTTCACGCCTGCGAAAAGAGTGGAAGCTTGCTAATGGTAGAGTGTTGCATAACTTTAGTTCACGATGAGACTGCCAATTCGAAATAAGTCCTTCCATGCAGAAGTAAAACTATCCCAAAAAAACTTAGTGGCATCTGTATCCGCCAAATTTCAATGAGGCTCGCAGCCAGAATTCGCGAAGTCAACGAACGGCCGGCTCATTGAAAGATCAAACGTTTATGTAACTGATTTCACGAAGGATGCAGGTGATGGTGTTAACAAACAGGTGTTTACGTCACGTGTGTCTGGGTCGATATATTCAACGCTATGAACGTCATAGTCGAATCATAATCGGCAACACCCAGCGCAACATCCTGCCAACTGCATTGCCCTCTTGTTGATCGACGTTTCATGGTAAAAAGTGGTAAGTAGACTCCCTTTGGTACCACGGGGTGGCTCTTGGTGCTCTGTGTAGTTGTACCCTGTCGTACTGCTCGCTGCCAATATCTTCCTTATCGTTTTTGCGACCTTTAAGTGTTTGATATATCACATAGCTACATATACAATAGTATCGTTGCATCGTCAAACTACCAACTCGTCGGATCTTATACTTTAAATGGCATCCATGCTTCCACTAGACCGTCATTCGTCTTGGTAGCAAGTGCCCACTAAAAAAAA
>JAZHGK010006978.1:0-33967 GCA_037855215.1 Waitea zeae | reverse complement strand
AAATCAAAAACTTGCACTGGCCAGCTCAAAGACAATTAAGCATCATCAGATGCAATATGCCACCAACATCCAACCAGACATTTGAGGATATTGATCAGCCACCAGATAATGAAGCATATATGGTAGAAGATCAACCTGGGACAGAGATTCAGGTCATCACCATCTTGAAAACAGATGGACGTCCAGTTAAATGGCCTGATTCTGGTCAAGGCGGCGTCTACGTTGATGCATCAGCAAATGACAAACGCACTCAATGGTTGCGGTTTCTCGGCCGATTCATTGGGGAGCATTTAAAAAAGCATGCAGGCAAGTATCTGTCACAAGTGCCTCAAAACCATTTGGATACTTATTGTCTGAATTGCTTTATACAGGCTCCATCATTCGTAACCCGATGCAATGTATACTTGCAGACTTTCCTAAGCACTACGAGCTCAAACTTCATATGAAGGGTGACCGTGTGGATGCTTATCTTCGAGGCTCACAACATGTTCATCAATTCCGGTCTCCTCATGAGTTTGCTCTTCACGTACGGTGGCTCATCGCTGGGAGGCCACTTCGAGGTGCGGATCTCAAACCACAATGCTGCTGCACATATTGCTCTAAGGTTCCACAGTCTGCTATATCAAAGACCATCTTCAACAGAAAAATGGGAATTCATCTTCATTCCCATTTGGATACCTTCGACGATGAATTGTTGTCCCGAGGCGACGACAATTCAGGCACCAATGGTGTTTCTACTCAAACTGATACCAATCAATTTTCACTTGATCCCAAGATGGCACTTCATCCAGTGGTTCGACCGACTCGTCAGCCCAAACTACATGCACCACGTCTCGTCAATGACGATGGCCAAACCGTTAAGGACCCTGTTCTCGAGAGACGAAAGATTTCGATTGGTCTGCATAAAGGTCCGCGGATGCTTCATAACCGAGGTGGGGCTATTTGGACAGAATCCGGCAGTCGTAGACGAGGCCGCAAGGCTCCCAAATTCAACTTCGCGCCGGCTCATAATGTTCTTGGCGAGCCGCCTGTCGGGCTTGTTCGCTTGGGTCGTCATGATGTCAGATAATTTCCACAGTTATACCGTTACTCATTTTCTCGATGTCGTCGTTTGTCCTTTGGCTTCAACACCCCCGTGTTTGTATAAATAGATATAATGGACAATGTTCTGCTTTGCTTCCAGTTGTTTGAGCTTGTATCCCTAGCTATACTGTCTTTATGAAAGTGTAACTTTGCATAACAGATTATGAATGAAACTTCATTTTTGTTATGACACTGTGCTCTACAGAGCAAGTACGATCGAGGATGATTCACTTTCATTGATGGAATGCACATGTGGAAAAGAGGCACATATTAGTGTTACATGGTATAATATGGGTTTCATACAATAATAGCCTAAATGAATCATCCTCTACAAAATTGTAACGCGTCACGCCTCATTCGGCTCCTGGGCTACAGGAGACGCTTCGTCATCACTGTAATTACCACCATCGTCATCTTCGTCGTCGGAATAGTACTCGTCTTCGTTCTCTTCCATCGACTCCTTGAGCTGCGACAATTGTGAGCGCGTGAGTTTAGGGAGATATGTGTGCACATTCTTACCATCTCGACTAGTTCATGGCATTCGTTGAGGTGTGCCATAACAATCCCTTGCCCCTCGGGAATGGTTCCATCTATACCAATAAACTTGCCGTCTTTTCGCATGGAATCAATTTGATGGAGCGCAAGTTGATACTGAGGATTCGTCGTTAAGGATGCTGGCTTTAAGCTGGAAATAATAAGAACTACCGGATAGAGTTCGCGTGGGCTCCACGGTCCACCATACTTGAGGACCTCATTCAAGCATTTCTTCACTGTCGTCAACTTATTGGCCTTTGGATGAATATGTGAATACATCATTCCTACATTCTGTACGCAATACTTACGATTGGCATTAATTCCTCCGACACGGGCTCGCTCGAGGAAAGCAATCTGTAAATCAAGCCGTAACAGCGGCGGAGTATGTAGAGCAAAACCTACAGAAGTCAATGAGCATGGCGCAACCTACGGAGCTCTAAAAACACCTACATATTGTCCTGGCGGCCGATTTCCTTCGGCATCCACAAATTTCCCATCCACTCGCATCCGGTCGATTTCTTGCAGACTGAGTGAATAATTCCACAAGTCGGTCTCGCGCAGGCTCCATCGGTGCGTCATTGCCAAGCTTTCTAGCTCTTGTCGCAAAGCAGAGAGCCTGTCGAAGATGGGCTTGAGCGATTCTCCGACAAAGCGGGCGTCATCCTGGGCCCTGATTTCCTGAATAATCTCGAAGCATTCTTCGAGCAGAGAGGCGGGAACAGACCCTCCGGGACCAAGGAACTTGCCGTCCACTCGTTTTCTATAAGCGAAACAAAAAAAAAAAAAAAAAAAAAAGTTAGCCAAAGTTGCCGTGACATTTGCCCATTTACTCAACGAGTCAATGTCGCGTAGTTCCTCTTGGTACGGTTTCACCTCTGCACGTGCGTTCGGCCCGCCTTTTGCGGCGAGGGCAACCAGCTGTCGGCGGATGACGACGAGGCGTTCGTGGATTGGAACAAGGTCTGGGGAGAGAACTGAAAGCGACTCTTGTAATTGCTGCAAGAGATTCTCTGAAGGGAGTGCGACATGGTCAGTTATACCAAATGGGAATCGAATTTGATCGACTGCGCATACCCAGTTCCGTGAGCTGCCGATCGAGTAAGGTGGTCATCGCGACAGGGTGTTTGCCGCTTTGTGTGTCGTTCTGCACGATCTTTCGGAGCTCGGCCAGGCGACGGTGGAACGGCGCGAGGTCAGCCTCGTTGTAGACAGCGGACTCGTTCATATGATCGAGGATTTGCTGGACGGCCATTTGCAAGTCAGTACCTGGAGACGGACGGAGGTATATCGCGGGCTATAAGTATATGAAAGGCACCCCCGCGGGGCGGCGGGTGCGAAGAAGACGGAGCGCGGCAACTAGAAAAGGAGGATCTGCAGTCACATTTGGCATAACGACCTCGCAGGTGACCCAGCCGGATGAACCGAATCGCGTAAACGGGACGTAGCAAACGCCTCTCCGCCGCACACTCGCTAAATTAGCCTCGCCCCCACACTTCCGGACCTGCGGAACCAGTGCGGGCACGGTCGGAGGGCGACGATACGAGAACGCGAGAACGTAAGTGGAGAGATGTACTAACCCGCAAAGAGGCGATTTGGCTGTACGTCGCCGGACATTCTCGCGTACGGCCGATCGTGAGGAAGAAGAGGGAGAGCAGACTGAAGACGTCCGCAAGCGTTGTGTCGACGCGGTTGTTGTACGCCGTGTTGGGATCGCGGACCTCATTGAGGCGGGTGACTGCGGGGTAGGGCAGGTGCGGTACGTGGGCCGATCACCGATGGTTAGGTACGCATACGAAGCCTTGGCAAAAGTAGCGCAGTGCGTACCCTGCTTGACTATGGCCTGGTAGAGCTGGTTAACGTCCGACGCCTTGATATATTCGCCGCGATCACGCTTGAGTGCGGTGAGGCGGTTGCGGATACTGTGAAGATCAGAAATGTGTCAGAGCACGAGGAAAGTAGGGCAAGGACAAGGGTCGCGCGCACTTGGTGATTGCCTCGAGGATGGGTAGTTCTGCAACGGGTGGGTTCAAACCCAACAAAGATAAGTTTACGGTGACTACGATCCGAGCGCCAATGATACCAGCTCCAGAGAAAGGGAGCTCTCACGCACCCTCTTGAGCCACGGTCGTAGTCATCGCGGCGTGCGAGGTCTCGAGGGATGGAGGAGGCGAAGGGGCGAGCGGAACATACGAGCCGCCTCCTGGTCGAGGCCTTGTCCGCCCTCTCGGCTGTTCGGCTCCGCGTAACCCGCACGTGGCATCGGGCGAGAGTGTCCCCCTTAGCGTGTCCCCCCCCTAAGGGTACTCGCACCAGCCCTCTCCCTCTTACCAACTAGATCGCCAGCCGTTCCTCCCTCTTTTCGCACCCTAGACACACCCTACGACTCATCATGGAGAAGATCAAGGAGGTATGCGCCTTAATCAACTCGATGTCGCCCAGCATCGTCCACAGCTGACCACGGACCGGCGGTGTTCCCATCTAGAAAATGAACCAGCTCCGCGGTGAGGCAGACGCCGCCCTGGCGCGCGCGGAGGAGGCCGAGGCGAAGAACAAGAAACTGGAGCAAGAACTGCTCGCTCAGGAGCAGGAGAACAAGTCGCTCAAGCACAAGCTCGACATGGCGGAGAGCGCGCTCGACGCATCAGAGGCAAAGCTGGCGGCGTTCAAGGGCTTGGAAGACGAGAGCTCTACTGCGAAGACCGCCTCAGACAGCTTGACACGCAAGGTGCAGCTGTTGGAGGACGAGCTCGATACAGCTGAGAAGAACGTGAAGGAGACCGTCGAGAAGTGCGTCATTTGTTGAGATATCCATTCCTCGGTGGGTCGTAGCTGATCTTTACTTTGTACCCCCCTTTTTTCAGGCTTCGGCAGGTCGATGTCAAGGCGGAACACTTTGAGCGTCAGGTTCAGCGTGCTGAACAAGAGCGTGATACATGGGAGAAGAAGTTTGAAGTTCGTTAACGCTGATCTTGCTTTCAACTGCTACGTGCTGACGATCTCGTTACAGGAAATGCAAGAGAAGTACAAGAAGGCACAAGCAGAGCTAGATGAGCTCGTCCGAAGCATGGAGGGCCTCTGAGGCTGTTCGGCTGAATAAATGCGCAGTGGGTACCGATTCATCAACCTCTAATTCGACCAGACATGGTACTTAACGAAGCTTTGATCTCCAACGTGCAGAATCTCCAAAGATACATTCTTCGTTCGTTCGGTAGTTACTCATAATTTGGAAGCATCCATCCCGCTTTAACGGTTCTCCGTACGCTGGGTGAATGCGAGTCGGAGATGTGGATCTTGTCAGTCGCGTTCTGCCACTTTGGATTGGACTTTTACCTTCGTAAACTGCAAATGGAACATACTTTATGGCTTACTTGGATTGCAAATATTCTATGCTACGTCCCACTTCTCCGGCCGAGTAAACAGCATCGACAAGCTCTATTTTGAAAGGGATGGATGTTCGTTTCGAGTCCACATGTGTGTTCAGATGTGGGACATATGCCCTCAACCTTGAATTTCTCTACATATACGACTTTGACCCTCCAGTAGTGAATATTCTCCCACAGACACATAAACAGCCTTTCTAGGGCCAGTGAGAATTTTAACAACACAAATCTCAGTGTTTGTATGTACATAAACCTACAGCAGTCAGTGGCAAGTGCACAGCCCGCTCGTTTCCGAAGTGACGACAACAGCCCTCAAGCCGCGCGCGCAATGTAATAACGTTGACCAACCCTTGCCCTCTCCCCATCTTATCACAACAAGCGAGACTTGGAACGCGTTCCCTCAACCCGCCTACATACACATCTAACGACTGACACGCAAGCATGGACAAGATCAAGGAGGTCGGTCACCAATATCGACCTCTCATCTGCAGCCGTCTGATGTCCAACATTCAAACTACAAATACGCCCCACATGGTCACACCCGTGGCACAAACCTTCCCCTCGCCGTAAATCACGCAAACCGTTCTTCAGAAATTGACCGCCATCCGCAACGAAGCCGATGCCGCGACTGAACGCGCCGAAAAGGCCGAGGCGAAATGCAAGGTGCTCGAGCACGAGCTCACTCAGCGTGAACAAGAGGTCACCTCTCTCACTCACAAGGTCGACACGCTCGAGGCAAAGGTGGAGGAGCTCGAGCGTGACTATCGCGAAGCGAAGGAGCGGTAAGTAATTCGCTCACGAGAAGCAATAGTGGATAAGACTAATGGAATGATGTTGGACACAGACTAAGAGATGTAGATGTCAAGGCGGAACACGCAGAGAGACAGGTTCTACGTATAGAAGAAGAACGGAATGAGTGGGAGAAGAAATATGAGGTACGTTCACCACGCCAAGTCAGCCACAGCTCAATGCTCACCTCATCTTAGGAGATGACTCTGAAGCACAAGGCGTTGCAGAAGGAGATGGATGAGCTCGTTCGCAGCATGGAGGGTCTTTGATTGTCGAACTCGTATATTTCACTGGCAATTTAAATTTGTCTAGCGCAAAGGAATCCCATTGCATTATTTTGACCAAACAGTCCCTGGTCGTGGCAGTGTGGATAACAATAGGTAATCTACTCCCAATATCTGACAACATCCCAGCGCTACGTCATCCTTTATGCAGAGGTGAACGATGAAACGTGGTCCTCCACAACCTTTTTGATCTTGCCCTCAAGCTCGGGTGTGATGTTGCCGGCAGCAATCTCCTCAAGAAGCGGGCCCTGCGAGGAGGAGAGGTGCGAGCGGAACTCGCTCTCCCACTTGGTGATCTGGTCAACTGGGATCGGGTCGAGGAGACCGTTCACGCCAGCGTAGATGATAGGCACCTGAACCTCCATCGCCATGGGCTGATACTGTCCCTGCTCTATAATAGATGTGAGAACTAAGGCTCTAGTAGATCGAATTCTTTCAAGAGTAACATACTGAGGAGCTCAGTGAGACGAGCACCACGTGAGAGGAGGAAGCGAGTTGACGCGTCAAGGTCGGAACCGAACTGCGCGAAAGCGGCGACTTCACGGTACTGAGCAAGGTAGAGCTTGAGCGAACCGGCGAACTTCTTCATGATCTTCGTCTGCGCAGCTGAGCCGACACGGGACACCGAGAGACCGACGTTGATGGCCGGGCGCACACCACGGAAGAAGAGCTCAGCCTCCAAGAAGATCTGTCCGTCAGTGATGGAAATGACCTATTAAAATGCGATTAGTCAATGTTGTCTTTTTGTGTGCTGTTTTGGCTTACGTTGGTCGGAATGTAGGCGGACACATCACCACCTTGGGTCTCAATGATGGGAAGAGCGGTAAGTGATCCACCACCAAACTTCTCGTTCATCTTCGCGGCACGCTCGAGGAGACGAGAGTGGAGATAGAAGACGTCACCGGGGTAAGCCTCACGACCAGGGGGACGACGGAGGAGAAGCGACATCTGACGGTAGGCGACAGCCTGCTTGGAGAGATCGTCATAGATGATGAGTGCTATAAAACGAATGAGTACATAAATTTTAAAATAGTAAAAGTAAATCGCGCACCGTGTTTGCCGTTGTCACGGAACCACTCGCCCATAGCACAGCCTGAGAAAGGCGCGAGGTACTGGAGAGGTGCAGCCTCCGAGGCGGTGGCGGCAACGATGATAGAGTACTTCATGGCGTCGTTCTCCTCGAGAGTTTGCACGAGCTGGGCAACAGTGGAGCGCTTCTGGCCAACAGCGACGTAGACACAGTAGAGCTTCTTCGACTCATCCTTGCCATCATTCCAACGCTTCTGGTTGAGGATAGTGTCGATGGCGACAGCGGTCTTGCCAGTCTGACGATCACCAATGATAAGCTCACGTTGGCCACGACCGATGGGAACCATGGCGTCGATGGGCTTGATACCAGTCATCATGGGCTGGTTGACCGAGCGACGGGGAAGAATGCCAGGCGCCTTGAGCGAAGCGCGACGGCGCTCAGCAGCGTCAATTGGGCCCTTGCCATCAATAGGATTGCCGAGGGCATCGACGACACGGCCAAGCAGACCAGGGCCGACAGGCACGTCGACAATCTGGCCAGTACGCTTGACGGTATCGTCCTCCTTGATATCACGATCGTTACCGAAGATGGAAACACCGACATTATCAGCTTCCAAGTTCAAGCACATTCCGCGGATACCAGACGAGAATTCAACCATCTCCTCGGCTATGGAAACGTTATCCGATGAGTTTCATTTCCTCTTGGTTCAAGATGAGAGATAACGCACCCTGGACGTTCTTAAGACCCCACACACGTGCAATACCGTCACCAACGCTAAGAACGCGACCAGTCTCCTCGACATTTCCACCGACGGAGCTGCCAGAGATGCGGGACTCGAGGATAGAAGAGACCTCGGAAGCAGCTATTATACATCGCAGATGCAAGAGAAAGCAATATTGAGGTATGGATTAAAGAGCACACATAGCAAGATAAAACGAATCAGATGACTTTTAGAGCTTGCGATCAAATATTTTACACATACCGGCTTTTGCAGTTGCATATGCGCGGCGGGGGGCGGGCTGGTTGGAAAGGCAAAAAAAGTGAACATCGATAACCGCCCTCTATGATGTCCTGTGCATTGATGAGCGCACCTTGGCAGATGCAGCCAGCGCGGCACGCGCAGAGTTTCTGAGAGCAAGCCGATGCATGAGTAATCGACGAGGATAGGGAGACTGGGGAGGGACGAAGAGAGTGAGAGAGCGCGTAGGGAATTTACGGAGCAACGAGGGTCACATTTCAAGCCGAGACCACGTGATGTCACGTCGGACTTCCCCGGACCCAACAGCGTCGGCTTGGGTAACCTCTCCGCCTCGCTTTCTTCCTCTACTCAGAGCACCGATATCGTTCAAAACTTTCTGAAATGCAAGCTAATTGAAAATGTAGCTGGCATCAAACCTGCTACATGGCTTGAAAAACAGGCATTTTTCCTAATCGATTATCGCACCAGGGAACACATTGTCTAAAGGCTCTCTAACGCCACACAACTGTTGGATTTCCGAGCTGGTAACATCGAAATGCCCTTTTTTATTTGTCACTTCATACCGGAAACCAGACGTTCGAATTTTAAAGCCTACGTATAAGAAACTCTCAGCCTCATACGTCGTTCGAAGATCATTCTATCACGACTCCGTCAAGTAGAGTTATCGTCGTAGTATGTGATAGGCAACCCGAGCAGCTTGCATTGTTGCAGCTCTGGGAACCCACTCTGACGAGGTGGCCAGTTCAACTGACGGATTGTGTCGGCACTCTTCGTTATTGGAGCCCACTTTCCGGCATTTGCTAGGATCTGGGCGGTGCTAGAATAGCCGCGGGCAAGTAGAAAGGCCGAATCTGGGTTCGGATCTTGAGTGCGAACGAACGACGTGAACGAGTCCAATACAAGCTGCATGAATGGGAGATCATACTGGTCGCGCAGTGGAAGGCTGAACTGGCCAAGTGTGCCAAACCAGAGATGCAGGTCACCAGAATGACTAAGATAGATGTTGAGAAACGTCAAGCGCAATTTGTGAAACACGATCACTCACCATCTAAGGTACGGTAAGTTTGGATCGCCATTTGGATGAGTAGCCGTACGTGGTGGATCACACGTTGGATAGTTTGGATTCCATGTCGTGATTTGATAGCTCCTTTGGAATTGGTAGTAGTATGCAGTCGGCCACACGCCGTTTCGGATAGCTGAGTGAGCAGTCGCCTGACTGAGGCACGAAAATCCAATGTCCGTCCCAACGCGTGCCGTAAGATTGAACAGGTCCAACGTTGCGTTACCAGTGTTGGGCAATGGAAAGAGAGGCGAAGAATCAATGATCGGAACAAGTGATGGATGGTCGGACAGGATGCCTCCAAGTGCGGCCGTCTTGTTGGTACCGGGGCTGGGGAACCCTAGAAGTGGCGCATCATCATCGGCCATTGTACCCATTAGGACTGGCACTCGCGCAGAATTTCCAGGTGTTTTTAAGTCCAAGCGTGGAGAGATAATGTACGATCCATCGACGACGATGTTGCTTGCGCCAAAACCACCGGTGAGGCTAGAAGGAGAAGCGTGTGCGAGACATGTAACAATTGTAGTTGCATTTGCGCATCCGGCAGCCTGAACGACGCTCGCACCAGCTGCATTGTATGCTTCTTGAGGCGTGAAATATTCCGAGAACGTTCTGGCATAGCCGTAACCGGCAGGTGTAGATGCTGCAATAGCGGCCTGGAAAAGGCCACGAGCCTTGGGGCTGGCAAGCAGAGCCCGAACAGCGGCCGCTCCTGCACTTTGACCGCCTACTGTCACCTGGCTAGGGTCACCTCCGAACGCTATAGAAATTAATCAACAAAAAAATAGTATGAGCAACAGTCGAGGGTAACAGACCTTCAATATTCTGTTTAACCCATTGCAGAGCGGTGACCTGGTCTGCCAGACCATAGTTTCCCGTAATATTTGTATTAGGCACGGTAAGGAAACCGAGTGAAGAAAGGCGATAGTTGATGGTGACGACGACAACGTCGCTTCGAGATGCGATATTACCGCCATCCCAAGTAGGGTCGGAGCCAGTCCCACTTGTGAAGGCGCCTGTTCACAATTTATGAGTTTCAGACTTTGGGTGGATGTACCCCAAGGTTACCTTACCTCCATGAATCCAAAACAATACTGGCCGAAGCTTGCGCTTATCGATTACCGCTCCAGGAAGGTACGGGCTGAAGATGTTCAGAGTGAGACAGTCTTCACTACCCTGGCCATTCTGAAAGCACATAGGGCCAAACTTAGAGGCGTCAACCTGGGAATTACGAGTGCTCGCCAACGAAGAGTAAGTGAAACGAGCTGGAGGGTCTGCATATGGAATCCCCAAAAAGCGAAAGCTTTTTAGGTCTCGGAAGCCGACATAGGTGTTTTGCGACCCTACGCTAGTTACGTTGACGTGCAGCTTGGGACTGAACATGCTTGTGGTTTGTGTTGTTCCACGTGCAGACTGGGTGCACAGCGCAGGGCGCGGCGGTCCTTGTAAACCAGGTGTGATTTTGATGCGTCCAGATGCAAGTTGAACAGACGCGTCCTTAAGCCAAGTTGATTGGCTCGATAACAGGTCCCCGCGAAGTGCAGCGTATTTCATAAGTGGGGGAATATCCTCGTCCCTGTCGGCCGCTGTAGATGGGACGAGTTGTTCGCCGTACAAAGCACAAGCCTTGACAGCATCCGCGTATGATAACGGCGTGTTCACAAACAGGAAGCTCTGGTGGCTGACATCGTCCGTCCACTCGAGGTTGTTTTGGTACCAAAGCGAGGTAGGAGGGGAAGGTGTTGGGGGTTTAGAGGTCGCGGCCAGTATACAAGTTGCAGCGACCGAAACGATGATGCTCGCGACTGATCGCATAATGCCTGAGTGCCACGAACAATCTTGCTCGAGCATCAGCTTTTATTTCACTTGCGAAGTCTTCGAGTTTACATAGGCTAAAATGATTTTTGGACAATACTAAGCAATTTATTCGGGAGAACACTTGAAATCACGAACCACGAAACCGGCATTTTCTCGGTTGTACAACCTGGGTAGAGTCTTCCAAAACAAGTAAGTGACGCAAGCATAGAGTATCGACCGAGGTCATATTTTGTCCTGATGACTTGAGGGCCATGCTTCTGTTACTTCCATATTTCGAATTGTCGAGGGCCGGTTTGCCCGCGTGTGAGACAGGTGACGTCTGGTTACTGCTATGTTTAATACTTACCGAAGCTGTTCTTGGGAAGTTTGGGCGACATTCTACCGCCCGGGGGGACGACAGAAAGGAAGAGAGCAGTAACAAATCAAAATTGGTATGCATCTAGAATAAGAGCAGGTAAACAAACCTCCTCTTACGCTTTCCTTCCTATTTTGAAAGAAGCACTATTGATCTGGGCAGCTGAGACCGATAGCTGCCAAGCTGCTACCGAGAACGTTACAACTATAGTTCCTTTACTATTTGGTGAAGGGTTTAATGTTTAATGGTGCTTGAACGTGGGCAAGGGAAGTAGCCGAAGTGGCTGTACTCTTCCTTCCGGGTCCATCGTCCAACTGTCTACACTGGCAAGCCTACCCGGGTTACCAAATCAGTCAGAAGTCAACAACTCCAGTTTAAGTAATCTGGGATATCGGTCTATTCTACACTCGAAGGACTATTCATGATCACAATAAAAGTTTAAAAAATTGATTCTTCTACGTTCAACTTTTAATCATACACCATCGTATATATGCGTGTCAATGATTTAGAAACTTGTGCATTACTCATACATTCGTGTTTGTGGTCGCGTCGATTGGTCCAATGACCTCTCAACTATTATGCAACAGGCGTGAAACACTCTGAGGCAGCGCATATAATTCCTCTGTACGTTTGTGCCAATATCCGTTACCATGAAAAGCGAACGTTGCGCGACTCATGAATCGCCGTGACCATGAATATTGATGTTCCATTGATTGATCAAATGCAATATTGTAGCAATATTGAAGGGTACGACATCGCATGACAATGAAAGTGTTTAATAGACCTGTCAACGAGAAGTACCTTCGTAATATGTAACAGGTAAGCCTAAAAGATTGCATTGTTCGAGCTCTGGGAATCCGCTCTGGCGGGGCGGCCAATCCAACCGGCGCAGCGTATCAGCGCTCTTCGTAATCGGTGCCCACTTTCCAGCCTGCTCGTAGATTTTGGAGGTGTTGGTGTAGCCGCGGGCGGAGAGGAAGGCCGGATTTGGGTTTGGATCGCTGGTGCGGACAAAGGAGGTAAACGAGTCTAGCACGTGCTGCGCAAAGGGCAAGTCGTGTTCATCGCGGAAGGGAGAGCTGAACTGCCCAAACGTGCCAAACCAAAGCTGAAGGTCTCCCGAATGACTAGTGCGCCATCAGAGGGATAGTACTTGTGATGGAGAGAAAACTACGCACCAGTTGAGATAGGATAAGCTCGGGTCACCATTGGGGTGCGTAGCTGTCCGCGGCGCCTCGCACGTCGGGTAATTGGGGTCCCAGCTGACTGGTAGATAACTTCTGTCAAACTGGTAGTAATACGCAGTAGGCCACACGCCATTGCGGACGGCCGAGTGGGCGGTTGCCTGGCTGATGCACAAAAATCCAGTGTCTGTACCTACGCGCGCCATGAGGTTGAAGAGATCCAGCGTCGCGTTGCCCGTGTTCGTCAGTGGGAAAAGCGACGAAGACGCGATGGTTGGAACGAGCGATGGGTGATCAAACAGAATTCCCGATAGTGCAGTAGTCTTGTTCGTCCCGGGGGCAGGGACCCTCAAAAGAGAAGCGTCGTCTTGGGCCATTGTTCCCATGAGAACCGGTACTTGAGCGGAATTTCCTGGGTTGCGCACATCTAAATGCGCGGATGTGATGTACGTTCCGTCGATGACTATGTTGCTTGCGCCCATGCCGCCGATTAGAGAGGAAGCGGCGGCGTTTGCAAGGCACGCAGAGACGTCCGTAGAATTGGCGCAGCCAGCAGCCTTGACGACACCCGCACCAGCAGCATTGTACGCCTCTTGAGGGGTATAGTATTCCGCAAAGGTTCTTGCGTAGCCGTAACCAGAAGGGATGGATGCGGCGATAGCAGCGCGGAAAAGACCACGTGCTTTGGGGCTGGCAAGCAGGGCGCGAACGGCGGCCGCCCCTGCACTCTGACCAGCGATGGTAATCTGATTAGAGTCCCCTCCAAACGCTGTTATAGTATATGATGAGGTCTGGTTGCACGAGGCGAAGGTCTTAAACCCGCTTACCTGCGATGTTTTGCTTTACCCAGTTTAGGGCAGTTATTTGGTCGGCGATCGCGTAGTTTCCAGTGATGTTGGTACCAGGCACAGCAAGGAAGCCGAGGGAAGAAAGCCGATATTCGATCGTGACAACCACAACGTCACCCCTGGAGGCAACGTTGCCGCCATCGATGACTGGATTCGAAGTGTAGTCGGCTGTGAAGCCACCTGTCGATGCATTGTGAGCTCCAAATCTGAGATTTAGCGAACGATCATTCATATATTCATACCTCCATGAATCCAAAACAGGACAGGGCGAGGCTTGATCTTGCTGGGAGCCGACCCTGGAACATGGGGCGTGAATACATTGAGCGTCAAGCAGTCTTCGCTTCCTCGGCCGGATTGGAAACATGCAGGTCCAAACTTCGACGCGTCGATCCGAGCGTTGCGCGTGGTCGCGACAGTAGAGTACGCAAAACGGGCGGGCGGATTCGCGAAGGGAATGCCTAGGAAACGGAAGCTCTTCAGGTCCCGAAAGCCAACGTAGGTGTTTTCCGAGGCCTGGTTGGTCGCGTTGACGCTTAACTTGGTGCTAAACGTACTCGTCGCTTGCGTGGTACCACGGGCGGACTGAGTGCAGAGCGCAGGGCGCGTGGGTCCCTGAGTATTTGAGGTGATTTTTACGTGCTCAGAGGAAAGCTGAGCGGATCCATCGGCGAGCCAGACGGATTGGCCCGGGGACAAGTCGCCACGGAGTACGGCATACCGCATCAACGGGACGAGATCTTGGTTTTTGCTGGCCAGTGAGGAGGAAACGAGCTGCTCGCCATATGACGCGCAGGTCTTGGCGGCGTCGACGTGGGACAATGAGGAACCCACAAATAGAAAGCCCGTGTGGTTGACATCGTCCGTCCAGTCGAGGTTGTTCTGATACCAGAGGGAAACTGGGGGTGTAGGTGCATATGGACCGCAGGCCGCTTCAAGCGCACCGACTGCAACGATCGCAAGCGCGTTCAAAATGGGCCGCATGTTCGACGAGCGTCAGCAAGTTCTGTTTCTCAGGTTCAACCAGTCCCCCATGATATTTATTACACGAACGAAGTCTTCGGGCTCCTGTGGTTCAAAAGGAACTTTGACGAGTAGTCAGATGAGTGCTCGGAAGAACGTCATGAATTGTCCACTCACGAAGTCGGTAATTCTTCGGCCATGTGATGTGAGTGTGAGTGTTCTAAAGTTCTAAAACTGGGACGTGGGTGTCTATGAGCAGGTTGGAAGTTCGGTTATGTTCCATCTTTGTTATTACGAGATAATATCATGAGAAGTACGGCGTAAATTCGGATTTCATTGCATAAACCTAGATCCATATGAATTAACGAAAATGGTGAAAATGCAAAATGCCTTGACATACGCCTATGATATACACATTCCACGTGATGCCGTGATGCTTGCGTTTGAAAGGTGACGAACGCGGAGTGTTTTGCAACAGGCCAAACGCCGTGGTAAACCTAATCGAGTCGGACAACCCCAGAACAGTTGCGTTGAGCGAATGGGAGTTGCTCGAGATCACGCGTGAGAGTGAGGGTCTCGGACGAAATAGGTGGATTGCAGAGATCCAACGTTACAGACAGACGTGTAGGGGGCACGTGTGTATGTGCATTCTGAACAGGAAGAACGAGTATGGGCAGATACCCAACGCGTCACCAGCACCAGACAGGTGGAGAACCTTGGGCAGACGGGCGAGCGAAGTTGGGTCGTGGAGTGAGAGAAACAAATGAATGCCCCCCCCCCGAAGTCTCTGCGAAAAGCCACGGAACGCAGCCGTTGAACAGCTTATCTTGACACACGCATGGCCTACTCAGAGGAAATCGAACCCGTGTTTCTCTCTCCTTCCGGCTCACTTGTGTTGTGAGTGGTCCCCGATAACAGAAAGACCATTGAGTATTGCTGTCGAGTCTCTGTACTCGGGTTCTTAAGAGCAGATTGTGCGGGTTGGGTGCAGGAAAGAGAGCAACTGGCGAGCGGCGTCGTGCGAAGAGGGGAAGCGAGAGTGACAAAGGCAGCCACATTCTCTGCCCGCCTGTCACACAAACTCTCCCCTGTGGCGTCCGCCGCCAGGCTTTACGGGGCTGACGAGCTCCTGCCAGTGTCCACCATCATACATCGGCTGGGAGTGAGGCTCCCTTCTCTGTCAAACGCTGCCCTCTATCTACCACTTATCGTTCAACTGCAACATGAGAATGTCGGGGGCATGTATCGGTCCATCGGATGACACGTTGATGGCATCCATCCCAGGTACCCATTTCTGAATGAATCGGTGGCCTGCGGAACACTTGAGCTGAGATAAGCCTCCTAGTCGCAGCAAAACGTCTCCTGTCAACTAGGGCTGGCTTTGAACGTCCTATCCTGACTGCTTACCGACTTGCCTGAGACCGTTTCCCTACTCGCTACATTGTCCGAGTACAATTTTTTTTTTTAAAAAAAGACAAGCTGTACTTGGTCAAGATGTCAACTCGAACGCACTCAAGCGTCGATGTGGCACTTGAATTAGTAGAAGAAGGCAATATGCGGCCAAACGGCGAAGAAACTACGGAAATTCCACAAGCTCAGCCCTCAGAAACAAAAGTGCACCTCCAGTTCCCCTGGGACCTTACAGAAGAGGTAATTTTCTTTATGTGTCGCTGTCCGCTTCCTTCAATCTTGTGACTAAAAATTGAGCAGGAAACTCCAGCTTCTACGCGGCGTTGGCAAAGAATACGGGTGGGGTTGGAAAAGAAGGATAAGGATATGATGGCAGAGTACGACGACGACATTAACACACTTCTTACTTTTGTGAGATTCCTATCTCAGTCTTCGAATTCGAGCGCTGATGAACCAATTTTAAGGCGGGCCTCTTTTCAGCAGTCCTGACTGCATTCCTCATTGAAGTTTACAAGCGTCTTGAAGAAGATCCAGCAGAGACATCTGTAGCGATACTTCGTCATATCGCCGCGCGTCTGGACGGTAATTTGGATAATCCACAGCTTCAGCCACTTCAGACTTCAAGCTTCAATCGTCCTGCTTTTATTGTTGTCGTCAATATTCTATGGTTCACGAGCTTGCTCTTCAGTCTGTTCGCCGCCCTTGTAGGCATCCTGGCGAAGCAATGGCTTCATGTTTATAGCAAGTGGAATGAGGGTGACGATGTCAAGAGCATGCTTCTTCTTCGCAACTTCTACCAGGAGTGTTTCAGAACCTATCATGTCGCTGAGATTGTTGGGCTATTACCCGTGTTTCTTCAAATGGCTCTTCTTTTGTTCGTTATCGGCCTGACTGCTTTCCTATGGCGCCTGGAACCTATAGTGGCTGGCATAGTCACATCTGCGTCAATCACAGGAGTGTTTATCGCTGTTTTCAGTATGACTCTTCCCATTTTTGACCGCAAATGCGTATACAAAACGCCTCTGGTCGTTTCTGCCGCCGTATTCTGGAAGAAGCACACTGACCAGGTTGGTGAAATTGTATCGAAATCCAAGGTGCCACATTGGCTTCAGAGGGGCCTCACCAGTCTTAAAGGATCGATTTTACCCATATGGGAGGGGATTTCGCAAATGAAAGTTTGCCTTTACATTAAAACATTGCTCACGGAGCTAGGATCGATGGTGGTATCTCTTCTCCGAAAGTGCTTCGCCTTCATCAAGCTACTCTTCTCGTACATCCGAAAGGTTGCTTCAAAGCTGAGACAATACGTGTTTTCGAAGCCTACTGTTACCGCTGGACCTAATTCGAATGGATCAGCCGAGAAAACCATCAGCTACGTTCGATGGAGGGATCTTGATTTGGCTGAAGCAAAGAGTTTAGCACAACGCCAAACTGAAGAAGAACGTGCTCTCTCACTAATCGCATTGATGCTTGACACGCAGCTTCCGCTCAACCTGGAGAAGTTGCTTAAGCCTGATGGCGCTGTGGCAGCTCGAATGAATGAGCTAGATGTGAATGCACGGGAATTACTCCTCAGCCTTCTGTCTATGCTTATAAAGAAAAAGTCAGTGGTTAAAGCAGACGAAACTATTGACGGAATCAACCAAATCATTAAGCACCTTTTTCCATCACCAAATGTGAACGTCTTGGAGGCTGTACAGCAGCAGGTGCAGCCACTAGCGTCCGGTGAGTTTGGTTTATATGAAGTCTGGATTCTATTAACCAAGGATACAGATGTTACCCCTGAAATGGCGCACTCGGTTGTGAAGCGGATAAGCACAATATACACCAACCTCTCAGTAAACAAGGACGCCATTGTATGGGGACTCACCCTTCTTTGTAATGCCATGGAAAGCATAGTTAAAGACATTATACGCGACGATTACGACTCCGGTGACCTCCAAGGATCCAAAAGCAAGTGGGATGAGGTATGGCCAGACTTCGAGAAATGGCTACGCGAAGCCTTGAATTCCAACAAACCCAAAGATTTGCCTCTCGCAAGATTTCAAGAAACACTTTTAACGGACTGCATATGGTCTGAGACACAGTCAGGCGAGTAGCATAGTAACCTCATGTCCGAGGCTATGGGCTCATATTGTTTTCAAAAGCGTCCGACACAGAGGTAATGAAAGTCATCAAAGCTATTGTGCTTCTCGAAGAAGTTATCCCACAGAACGGCGCTTTCCAAGTACCCATCATATGGCGGCTCCGACTGCTAAATGAAGTTACTGAGGCATACATCAAAGTTCTCAAGGATTCTTCCTCAAAAAACACCCCCGCAGTGATAAATGAGTTGTGGAGTACGCTGAACCGTTGGGTAGGACTTGGTCGTCATAATCGTATCCCCCAAACGCCTCAGTCTGTTATCAAAAAATCCTCTGCTTCTTTGAAAAGTCTTTTCGATCTCTCTTTCCGCGATATTGCGTGCTCATACAAACACATCACAAATTCGGGAGGGATCCTAATTTCAATGGCTCTCTCGCACAACGGCAAGAAAATGGCACTTGGTAGCTACTACGATGACATCATATACATGTGGGATCTACCTGAACGTCGCTCCGCTAAGATTTCCATGAAAGGCCATTCAAGTGACATTAACACAATTGCATTCTCAACTAATAACGATTTAATTGCATCCGGCTCCAACGATGAAACGGTTCGTATCTGGGACGTGGCGACTGGTCGGGAGGATTCTATATTTTATGAACACAGCGAGTCAGTTAGATGCGTGTCTTTTTCCCATAACGATGGAATGCTTGTATCCGGTGATAACAACGGAGTTTCCATGATTTGGGAACGTGCTTCAAGGACTGTACTCTACCAGCTCTCGCATCCAGACGACAAGGGCAAAGCAATACGCTTGGCGATCTTCTCCAGTGACGACAAGCTGGTTGCAACTGTCGGACACGCAATATGCATATGGGATGTAGTCACCGGATTACTCGTTACAACACTAAAAGGCCCAAAGGCTGAACGGTTTTTTACTCACGTCGAGTTTGTGACACCATCTTGTCTTCTTGCGCGTGACTCTGAAGGGGACCTCACCCTCTGGGAAGCCTTGGACAAAGAATCGGCCATACAAATACCTCTTCAGTCAGAGGTTGAACTAGGATTCGATCTCCCATCGCCAATTTTCACATTTGACCCACACACAAATTATTTGCTTTACTTGCCTCCAAAAAGTAAAAGCTTCCGACCTATTCTTCAACTACCTGAAGATTTCAGAGTTGATTTGTACAGCTTCATTTTTGCCGAGGAGAGCTTAGCTCTCCATCTGGATTGGGATAGTCGGGCATTCATCGTGGATTGCTCACCCATATTAACGTGAGTATTGACTTTACTTATTTTTTCTACTTTGTTCTGTCATCTTCTCTTCGTGTGCAAAGCCTAACGCACCTGTTGAAGATCTTCCACTGTTCGTGATAAGCCTATCAATTCGAAGCAGGTCAAGGACCCTCTCACAATGGGCGATATTGAGCAGCAAGGTAATCAGAGCAAACCTTCAACTTATGAGCCTCGCAAGCCCGTGGTCGGCATTGGTTTAACGGAAACGGATATCGGTTCAAAGGAAGCTAATAATGACCTAAAGGGCGTCAACATACAGTCAGAGACTGAAATCGATCCAAAGGACACCAGCGCTAATCCCAAGGAGGTTGCTGTTGACGAGTCAAACGATGCTAATCTTAGCCTCAAGGGGCCCACCACCATTGACCCGAAGGAGATGGCTTCTTAAAGTAGAGTGGTTTTGATTTCTTGGTCGCCAGTCCTACCTGCTATTTGTTTTGTCGTATGATTTGTAACCATTGTAAACTGAATACATCCGCTTACATATCTCTCGAAAAAACATGGCGCTTGCCTTTGGAATCTGGCCCGAGTTTCTGTTCTGATGAGCAAAATCGAATAAAAGATTTACACTCTCCCAGCTGAAGTCGAGAGATGATAGTGAGTTTGCATAGGCTCTCTACTCCGACTCAGGTATCTGGCCACGGCGGCTTAATAAATGTGGACTTTTTTTTTAAAAAAAAGAAGCCGAGATATGTGCGCTGAATATTCCGTGTATTACCACTCCAACACCCCTAAAGCTTCATTCGGACTCAGGTTGCCCGCCAACGCCAGTTCTGATTGCAAGGACTCGATGTGTGCATATACACAATATAGCCAAATCTTCGTTGGACCCGCTTCCTCTTTTGTACACAACGTCGGTACATATATCGATTCTGGGGTCGCAGCGTTTACTCGATGGATCCAACTGACAACTTGTTGTGCTAGCAATGAAACTGTTGTTCGTGATGATTCGTATCGGCTTCCTTCATAAATGGTTTCAGTTCTCTAAGGACAAGCAAAACGCCAACTATTATCTATATATAAAGACCAAAGCCATTTATATCTCTCCTTTACAAAGAAGTAAGATCATACAATTGCCCAAGCTCAAGGTAACGTTTGAATAAGATCCATTAGAGACCCTTGCTTTTGAAGCAACAATTCTCAAAGGGCAACTACTTTGACGCATCGTCATAGTAAGTAACAGGCAAGCCTAAGAGCTTGCATTGTTCAAGTTCGAAGAATTTGCTTTGACGCGGTGGCCAGTCCAACCTGCGCACCGTATCAACACTCTTCGTTACAGGAGACCACTCGCCCGTCTGCGCGTAGATTTGGGAAGTATTTGTATGGCCACGCGCAAGAAGAAAATCTCGCCCCGGATTTGGGTTGTGAGCGCGAACGAAGGAAGAAAACGAGTCCAACATGAGTTGCATAAAGGGCAGGTCGTTTTGATCACGGAAGGGCGAGCTGTATTGCCCAATTGTACCAAACCAGAAATGAAGGTCGGCCGTATGGCTGGTAGCGCGTATTGCCTAAGTCAAGCTGAATTAAAGGTGGAAAAAGCGGAGGCTTACCACTTGAAGTATGGCAGGCGTGGGTCGCCATCAGGGTGGGTTGCCGTCCGCGGCGGCTCACACATTCGGTAACCGGGACCATAAATCGCCGGCAAGTAGCTCCTCTCCAGGTGGTAGAGGTACGCCATCGGCCACACTCCGTTCCTCACCGCGGAATGAGCCGTCGCCTGGTTGGCGCACCAAAACCAGACGTCCGTCCCGACACGCGTCGTGAGGTTGAAGACGTCCTGCGAGAGGTTGCCGTTGTTCGGCAGAGGGAAGAGCGGCGACGCGTCGACGAGGGGAACCAGCGACGGGTGGTCCGCCAGCACGCTCTCAAGTGCGGCCGTCTTGTTGGTGCCGGGCAGAGGAGCAAGCGATCCCATGAGGTCGGCGTACTCGTCCGCCAGCGCGCCGATCATGATCGGTACGTACGCCGAGTTGCCCGGCTTCCGAACGTCCAACTGCAGAGATGTGATGTACTTGCCGTCTTTCACGATGAAGTTGGCGTTCGCACTGCTGATGAGGCTCTCGGCGGGGGCACTGGCGAGGCACGCGACAGTCGCGCTCGAGTTGGTGCAACCAGCCGACTTGATGACGTCCGCGCCCACGACGTCGTACGATTGCTGGGGAGTATAGTACTCTGCAAAGGGCTTGATGTACCCGTACCCTCCCGGAGAGGAGATGAGGACACCGGCGTGGAAGAGACCGCGGGCCTCCGGACTAGAGAGCAGAGCACGAACAGAAGCACCTCCTGCGCTTTGGCCAGCAATGGTAACGCGGCTAGGGTCTCCTCCAAACGCTGTTGTGACCATAGTTAGGCTATGCGAAGTGACAAAAAGGATAGAAGCGCGCCTTCAATATTCCGCTCTACCCACTTTAGGGCAGTCACTTGGTCTGCTATGCCATAGTTCCCGGTGATGTTGGTGCCTGGAACGGTAAGGAAGCCGAACGAGCCGAGACGGTACTGAATGCTGACGAGGACGATGTCGCCTCGAGAGGCAATATTGCCACCGTCGTTGAGAGGATCGGAGCCATTGTTTGCGATCAAACTGCCTGTTCACGACGCGGTAAGCTCCAAACTCCGATGAGTTACGAGGTGACATACCTCCATGAATCCAGAACATCACCGGGCGAAGTTTGCTCTTGTCCTTGGTCGTACCGGGGACATATGGGGTGTAGATGTTCAGGTACAGGCAGTCTTCACTCCCCGTCCCTGGCTGGATGCAGGCGGGCCCATACTCAGTCGCTTCGATTTGGGTGTTGCGGGCGTCCGCGACCGAAGAGTACGCGAAACGAGCAGTCGGGTTGGCAAAGGGGACACCCAGGAACCGGAAGCTCTTCAGATCCCGGAAGCCGACGTACGTGTTGCCGTTCGTCGGGCTCGTCGCGTTCACCTGCAGCTTCAGGCTGAAGATGCTCGTCTCCATCGTCGTCCCGCGAGCGGACTGGGTGCACAGCGCGGGGCGCGGAGGACCCTGCACGCCGGACCCGACCTTCACTCCTCCTCCGGGCGCAGGCCGGCAAGAGCCATCCGAGAGCCAGAAAGAATTGTCCGGCTTCAGTTCGCCGCGGGAGACGGCATATCGAACAAGTTGAGCGACGTCTTTGTCGTTGCGGGCTGTGGAAGAGGAGACGAGCTGCTCGCCATACAGAGCGCAAGCCTCGGCGGCATCGGCGTGGGACAGCGGGGCGTTCACGAAGAGGAAGCTGTTGTGGTTGGTGTCGTCCGTCCAGTCGAGGGTGTTTTGGTACCAAAGGGAGACGGGAGGAGAGGGCGTGTAGGGTGTGGTGGCAGCGAGCGCACCACTGGCAACGACGCCAGCGGCGACGACAGCGCCCGTCACAAACCCCATGTTTGATCAGGGTACAAAACGTTTGCTCGTAGAGTGCCTCGCTCCCTTTTGTATCCTCTTCTTCTACGCAGCAGATGCGCGCCCATAATGTCGTGATCAAAGGAACCTATGGGAACTATCAGATGGGCCGTTTGATTGAGAGTGCTGTTTGTATTGTGACTCACACGTTTCCGAAGTTGGTCCTTCGGTCAGTCGTCGACGCTGCAGAACGAACGCTGAAGAGGCCAGAGTCTGCGCCGGTACCAGCATCTTTTTGATTTCATGTGAGGCGTTAGGCACTGCATAGTGGACTCGGCGGATCGAAATGTATAGCTAGCATGTACTGCGGACAGCCAAACTTTGCGAATTCTCCCGAAGTATTCAGGACCTTAGGCGGAGGCGGAGGACATGTCCACCGGTCTTCGATAGCCGCTTCTGTTGGCCTGATGCGGCAGACTTGCTGACACGCGCTGTTCGTCTACGTGGATCAACTGACTAGACTCATGTTTTAAGAGAGAGAGGTTGCGGATGATAGTGCGTCGCCGGCGCCGGAGAGTACCGGTGAGACCGCAGAGGAACCTCCCACGGGCGCGTCTGGAGAACGAGGCCGGTGCGCAGGGGCGGGAAACGAGGAAAATACTGAAGGCGCGTGACTCTATTCGTCGCGAGGCTGAAGCCTGGGCTGACCGCGACCGCGTCTGAAGCGTGAGTGGGCGTAGAGGGCTGAGCGCTGAGGGTTGGGCGGTTGGAGATGATGATATCGTTGGAGGAAGAAGACGCGAGGTTCGAATTCCGCGTCTCGTTTCAGAAACTGCTTGTCAGAGGCCGGCCCGGCAGATTCTCGAACTTCCCCCGTACCGCTGGAGGCACCCTTCCGCTTCTCGTTCTCTCGGCCAGGAAGCTTGCGCTCAGACTCGTTTCCCATTCTCGTCGGTGGTCGCTCAAGTCAGGATGTCCTTCAAGTACGGACTGCTGCTGTAGCGATCACGAATTTCCGATCTATTCATTGCTGTAGCCACTACCTGGCAAATTTCTGTGTTATGTTGTACTCAATATACTTGTCAAACTTACATAATGAAGGCTTATAAATTCAGAAGCTTGAGTGAGAGCAATTTGGCTCGGCTCAACCATGGACCTTCACTCGCTTTTTGATCACTCAGAATACCTCGCCTGGGCAAAAACGTTCCGAGCTGACCTAGACTCTGCGATTGTTGCGCTTCGAAAACGCGTTAGCGATAACCAAAAGGCCGGCATCGTCATACTGTCCGACCTATGCGAACTCGAACACAAGCTCGGTCAACGGTTCCAGCTACTGGAGATGACCGAGGACGCACTCGAACGCGTCGCCCTTTGCCGAACAGCTCTCACTTCGGCAACAGACAAAAACGACGCAGACACAATATCCATCATGATCCGTCTGGCAGAAGCGTTGATCGATTGCTTCTCTGAGAGTGAAAATGTGGAGGTGGAAGTGGTGGCTTGGTTGGACGAGGCCGTTGAGCTTGGTCGCAAAGTCGTCTCGCTACTCGAGGACTGTGATCCTAACGTTCCTGTCGCCATCTGCGCAATAGGTTCGGCACTTCGCTTGCGATATAATCGGCTTCACGACCTCAAGGACCTCGAAGAGGCGATCGCACTTCACACTTCGGTGACAGATGACAGATATGCTTCCCATCCCCAGTTCTATTGGTTCACAGCTCAGCTAGGATCTTTGTATTACAAAGATCACAGTAAGAGACTTGAGCTTGACACGATCAAGTGTTCAAAGCGCCTTTACCTTCAGGCTGTAGAACTGTGCTCAAACGAGGACAGCCGCCGACACAGTATTTGCAGGGGATATGTATGTTGCTTGAAACGTCTTGTGCATAACACGAGGAATGCTCCATTAGCCCATGAGGTGTTGCATGCGTTTCAAGAACTTGCGCAACTCTATCGTGAAATTGGCCACCCGCTGACTGATATTTTGCTCCATATCCAAGTGGTCTACACGCTGCTAGGCGATTTAGAAGATGATCCCCGTTTTTGGCTTATGGCCATTGAATGTGCACAGGAGATACAAGCACATACGATGGGTGACGATCGGATTAGGTGAGATGTCGATTTGATCGCATGTTATTGCCGAAGAGCGCTTACATAAGCCGATGTAGATCTCACTGTCTTAATGCCTCAATTGCAATTTCACTCTTACGCCGTCAAGGCGATCCGACACACATTGCTGCTGCAATTGAAGCTTTGGAGGAATGCCTGAAACTAAAGAATGTCTACTCTCTCTCTCGAGCGATGGCTATGGTCAATCTTGGTGCCCTTTACGGTACACGCTACGAGGCTTTGGGACATCGCACTGATCTCGATGGCTCGATCAAGCACTACAGGAACGTTTTCGCCTTCTCTGAAGTTCATCCTGAGGTTGTCAGTGTCGGATCTAGCAATCTGTCTCTCTCTCTCGTGTGCCGATTTGATGTCGAAGGCAATCCCAATGACCTTGATGAGGCACTTGATCTCTCCGAGAAGGCTCTACGATCCGTCTCCATTGCCCGTGAGCACAGAGCCCATACACTCTCTCATATTGCAGACATTCTTCTGCGCAGATACCAGCTGGCTCAAGAGAGGTCGGACCTCAACAGGGCAATTGACACACTTGAAGAATCTGTTCAAGCCCCCAATGCACCCATAGCTTACCAAAGTGACCACCTGCTGTCCCTCAGTCGCGCATTGCTACTACGATGGAAAGACTTCAAGATTGATGAGAGTCAAATAAACACAGCTCTTCAGCTTGTCGAACGCGCTTTACAACTACGACAATCCGGTCATCCTCGTCGACATGAGGTTTTGAACGTCCTTTCCGAAGCCTTGTGTATAAGGTTCATTCAGCTTCATTCACATGAGGATTATAACACGGCAGTTCAGTATCAAAAAGAGGCTATCGATATATTGCCACGAGAATCAGCATTCCGTCCGCAGGCATTATTTGGCCTCGCACGACTTTTTTTACTACTTGACGCGCCGTGTTTTAATCCTACTTCTGCTATGGAACTGTGCACAGAAGCTCTTGAATGCAACATCTCCACCGCATATCTATGTCTTCAGGACATTATTAACATCCAGCCTGCACTTGAGTCTGTGGCTCGACTCCCTTCTTTCTCGCCAGATCAGAGAAGACAGCTCCTTAACATCTACCGAATCACATTCAATCTTCTTCCCCAAGTTGCGTACTTTGGCTTAGACGCACCCACTCGCCTACGTGTACTCAAAGGTGCTGAGAGTTTTGCCACAACAGCCGCCGCACACGCTATACTCCTTGATCAGCCCAAAACAGCGGTAGAGATTCTCGAACAAGGACGAGGATTCTTTTGGAGTCAGGGACTAAAGCTTCGTAGCCAGTTTGACGAACTTCCTACTGATCTGCGAGAAAAGCTTTCGAACACGGCCCATCAACTGGAAGCAGCGATGTGTCGAACTCAAGACAGTTCCCCGAAGGAGAAGGCTGAAATAGAAGAGATGGACAGGAAGATACGGCGTCTCAGCGATGGTTTCCAGGTACTGATAAAACAAATACGCAACATTCCAGGACATGAGCGCTTCTTGCTACCACTCGACTTTACGACACTGTCAACTGCCGCTCGGAGGGGACCCATTGTGGTTTTTCTGGCCTCAGAAATCATCAACTGTGCACTTATAGTTCGATATTCCAGCACCGTTCAGATCGTTGCGTTGGCGGGCATTTCATCCGAAATATATGATGCCATGGACGCTTCTATTCAGAACGTTTCGTTAATCACACATCGGCAAACCGGTCATCATCTAGATGCTCTTGATCCTGAATGCCTTTTTGTACAGAACCCGGAATATTTCCGTCTGGGTCTCGCTAAGCCTCATCGACTAAGTACTAATAGCTTATTAGAAAGATTGCTCGAGCAAATATGGAATGTGATTATGCAACCAGTGGTAGATGCCCTAAATATTGAGGTACGATGAACTAAGACTTTAAAGCTGTCGAAAAGAACCAACCCCGAAACCAAATTTCACAGCCATCTCACGGAAGGGGACGTCCTAGAGTTTGGCTTTGCCCCTCGGGCAAACTTACGTTTCTACCGCTTCATGCAGCAGGAGCATACAGCAAAGGAGAACGTGGATGCTTGGACTATTTTGTGCCATCTTACACTCCAACCATTGACAACTTACTTTGGGCACGGTCAAGAAAGGGGTTGCCTACTTCTCTGAATGAGACGAAGATATTGTTGGCAGCTGTGCCAGTCCCGTTTCAAGGCTACAAACTACCGGAGACAGTTCGAGAGATGGTGGTTGTGAGAGACATTGTTCCGAAAAACTGTCTTCTAGACATGGAGTCCGAGGAAAATAGCGAGAATGTCTACACGGGAGGAACCAAGGTCGATACGGTTCTTGATGCCATCCCAAATGCATCTGTGTTACATATTGCAAGTCATGGGATTCAGGTGAGTGTTTGGGCAATATCATTCGCTTTGTGTACTGAATAGAAGAAAGGATCGCACCAACGCTCTCAACAGTGGCTTTGCCATGCAAGATGGCATGCTGACTTTGGCAAAACTGATGAGCCTCAACCTCTCCAAAGCATCGCTAGCTATCCTTAGCGCATGCGACACTGCAAAGGGTGATTCGTCTCATCCAGATCAGGCCTTGCACCTCGCCGCAGCAATGCTCTTTGTAGGGTTCCGAAGTGTGATCGGCACAATGTGGTATGTGTCTAACGTAAATTGACGGATTTGAACTGTGGCTAAGTAACACGTTATTAAGGTCTATGCATGATTTAGATGGTCCCAACGTTTCCAAAGAGCTCTATCAGCAGCTGTTTGGAGCAGGATCTGACAGTGCCATTGATCCGGACAACGTGGCATATGCGCTTGATGCTGCAGTCCAGGTGCTTCGAAAGTCGGGTGCTCCTGCTATCCGGTGGGCACCATACGTGCACATGGGACTTTGAGCTCTGATAGCAGCCAGACTCACATTAAACTTCATTTCTTTGGTACTACTAGTTACGTAGTAGTCTTCAAGTTCTTATGCGTAGTAATAATACCTACCGTCCGACTAGAAAAATTACCTCATGTAATTACTACATTGCTACACATTACAGGCTAACAAATACCTAGTGTCTGAGCCAGGCGTTGTAGTAGGAGCATGCTTATGTGTTTATAGATGTACTTACAACCCTTACGATCGACTGGCGTGACTCTGTGACGAGTCGAAAAAAAAGGCCAAGCCGGTGCGGAGGCTATGTGGCTGTTGAGAGAGGATTCATCATCTGCATCATCGCGTGAGTTCAATGAGGCTCGGGTGAGGCCATGCGGAGTCATGCGGCGGTCAACCTGGTCCTTCGGGGTTCTGAGTTCCAGGAACTCGCTACCTGCGCTACGCGCGCCCCACGCACACCTGCGTGTGGGAGAGGGCGCGGTTTGACTATGCGGTCGGCCGTGCGCCTGGAGTGTACCGGGAGGGTGCCAAGGAACCCGCCGGTGCGCCAGCCCAGATGGGTGAGTGGGCGGGAAAAGAAGATAAAGAGTTGAGGCGATAGCGCGAGGAGCAAGCGAGCAGAGAAGCGGCGTCTGCAAGAGCGGCACCTCAGCGAGACGTGGGCGACGAAGGGAGGGAAGGGCAAGCCGCGGGTCAACGCGCTAGCCGCGGTACGCGCTCCGCTGGCTTCGAGTTCCGTGGCTCCTCAAGTCACGCCAACCGTCCCTAGTTTCAGTCCACTTAGCATGTGTTTCAGTAAAACTTGCTGATGTGTCTTAGTTATCGTCGACTTCAAGCGCGAAAGGCCTTCTACTGCATCATCTGAAACATCAGTTTACGTATCCATATTGCTTGTTGTACCATTGAGGACTGAAGGCACTGCTGCCGTCGCTTAGTAAGTTTCTGTACCTTGCTATCTACCGCTTTTGGGGATCAGTGCAAACTTATAAACGCAGAAGCTTGAGCAAGGATTGCGACTCAATTTGACATGGACCTTCATCCACCTTTTGATCATTCGGAATACTTGGCCTGGGCAAAGACATTCCGAGCCGAACTCGATTCTGCAATTGCTGCACTTCAAAAATGCGTCAGTGAAAAACAAAAGGCCGGCATTGTTGCATTATCCGATTTATGCGAGCTTGAAAACAAGCTTGGTCAGCGGTTTCAGCTCTTACAAATGCCTGCAGATGCACTCGAACGTGTTGCGCTCAACCGGATAGCCCTCAGCTTGGCAACAAACGAAATCAACTCTAACGCAGCAGCTATAATGCTTCGGTTGGCAGAAGCGTTGCTCGATTGTTTCGCAAATGAGAATGTAGAGAAGGTTTTGGCTTGGTTAGATGAGGCTATCGAGCTCGGTCGTAAAGCCGTATTGTTGCTCAGAGAGCCCAATCCCAACATCCCTGTCGCTTTCTGCATAGTGGGGTCAGCCCTTTGTTTACGACATCAACACCTTCATGATGCCAAGGACCTAGAAGAGGCTATCACATTTCACACTTTGGCGACAGCTGACAAATACGCTTCACATCCTCGGTTCTGTTGGTTTAAGGCTCAGTTCGGACGTCTATATTACTACGAACATCTCAAGAGATTTGAAGATAGTACAATTCAGCAGTCGGAACGACTTCATCTTCAAGCTGTTGAATTTTGCTTCAACCAGGACAGTCGCCAACATAACATCCACTGGGAATATGCATGTTGCGTGTATTATCTCGCACGAGCCACAAGGAATGCTCCATTAGCCCAAAAGGCGTTGCGTCTGTTTCACGAACTTGCACAATTTTATCGTGGAATTGGCCACCTACTAGCCAGAACGTTACTCTGTATTCAAACTGCCTACATGCTGTTGGGTGACTTGGAAGATGACCCCCGGTTTTGGTTTATGGCCATTGAATACGCACAGGAAATAAAACATGGAGCAACAGACGAAGAACGGACGAGGTAAGATCTCACTGAGCCTATACATCATTGTTCAATGAAGCTTAAGTCGGTATAGATCCTATAGTCTCAGCGCATCGGCTGTGGCGTTACTCTCGCATCGCCAAGGTGACGTGGCACATATTGCTGAAATAATCGAGGCTTTGAAGGAGTGTTTGAAATTAGAAAACGTCCGAACTCACTCTCGAGCGACGGCTGTAGTCAATATCGGTGCGCTTTATGGTACGCGCTACGAGGCCTTGGGCGATCGAAACGATCTTGATAGCTCAATCGAACACTACAGAAACGTTCTAGCTTTCTGCGAAGCTCATCCTGAGATTGCTAGTGTCGGATCTAGTAATTTGTCCCTCTCGCTTGTGTGTCGGTTTGATGTTGGAGGCAATGTTGATGACCTCGAGGAGGCTCTTTGTCTCTCTGAGAAGGCTATAAAATTAGTCTCTATTACTCACCCAAACCGGCCTCATGCGCTCTCTCATATTGCCGACATCCTTTTACGCAGGTACCGGCTGACTCATAATCAGTTGGACCTCGATAAGGCAATCAAAACACTCCAAGAATCTGTTCAAATTCATAATGCGCAGCTAGCTTACCAAAGTGATCACCTACTCTCTCTTAGTCGTGCGTTGTTACTACGCTGGAAAGATTTTAGAGCTGACACGAGTGAGCTTGACTTGGCTGTTCAACTGGCGCACGACTCCTTGGAGTTACGACAACCCGGCCACCCTCGTCGACACGAAGTTTTGAACATTCTCTCAGAGGTCTTGGGTACAAGGTTTGCTCAACGCCATTCCTTAGAAGATTATACTACAGCGACTCAGTACCAAAAGGAGGCTGCCGATATCTCACCCCCAGGATCAGTATTCCGCCCACGAGCATTATTTGGTCTTGCCAGACTTTTTTTACTGATTGACGCACCGTGTTTTGATCCCACTTCCGCCATGAATCTCTGCACAGAAGCTCTTGAGTGTAACGTATCCGCCGCTTATTTATGTCTTCAGGACGTCATCAATATCCAACCTACTCTCGAGTCTGTGGCTCGACTTCCTTCTTTTACTTTATACCAGCGAAAACAGCTCCTTAACATCTATCGAATCACGTTTAATCTGCTTCCCCAAGTTGCATACTTTGGTTTAGACGCACCAACTCGCCTACGTATACTCAAAGGCGCCGAAAGTTTTGCTGCAACAGCTGCAGCGCACGCCGTGCTTCTCAATCAGCCCGAAGCCGCAGTTGAGATTCTTGAACAAGGCCGGGGGTTTTTCTGGAGTCAGGGACTGAAGCTCCGTAGTCAGTTTGACGAACTTCCAGCAGACTTGCGGGAAACGCTCTGCAACACAGCCCATCAGTTAGAGAGGGCAATGTGTCAAGCTCCTCAAGGCAGTTCTTCGAAGGAGAAGGCTAAGATAGAAGAAATGGACCGGAAGACACGGCGTCTGAGCGATGAATTCCAGACGCTTGTCAAGCAAATACGTAACATACCAGGACATGAGCGCTTCCTGTTACCACTCGACTTTGCGACGCTGTCTACTGCAGCTCGGAGGGGACCTATCGTTGTTTTTCTGACCTCAGAAATAATAGACTGTGCACTCATAGTTCGATATTCCAGAGCCGTCCAAGTTGTTGAACTAACAACTATTCCGTCTGAAATATATAGTGCTATGGACGCATCTGTCAAGAATGTTTCGTCGATCATCCATCGGCAAAGTGAACATCACTACCAAGACACTGGTGACACTGAACATTTGACTTCACACAATTCAGAGACTTTACGCTTGGGTCTCGCTAGGACTAGTGGCCGAAAAGACATGAACTTGGTCGAACCATTACTCGAGCAAATATGGAAAACAGTGATGCATCCCGTAGTGAATGCACTAGATATTCAGGTACGATAAATGTCACTTTACTGCAAAATCAAAATGAGTTCACAATGGTAGCATTAATAGCCATCTCACGGAAGGAAGCGTCCTCGAGTTTGGCTCTGTCCGTCAGGCAAGCTTACATTCCTACCGCTTCATGCAGCAGGAGCATACAGCAAGGGAGGATCTGGATGTTTTGACTACTTTATACCATCATACACGTCGACTATCGACAACTTACTCTGGGCACAGTCGAAAGAGGGTTTGCTGGCTTCTCTAGATGAGACAAAAATACTGTTGGCGGCTGTGCCAGACCCATTTCAGGGTTGCAGGTTACCGGAGACCATCCGCGAGATGAGGGTCGTGAGAGGTATCGTTCCGAAAAACTATCTTCTGGACATGGAGTCCGAGAAAAACAACGAGAGTGTCTACTCAGGCGGGACTAAGGTCCATATGGTTCTTGATGCCATCCCAAACGCATCTGTTTTGCATATTGCAAGTCATGGGATTCAGGTGAGTTTTTAAGCAATCTCATTCGTCTTGTATACTGACTGGAAGAAAGGATCGCACCAATGTCTTAAACAGTGGTTTTGCCATGCAAGATGGTATGTTGACGTTGGCAAAACTGATGAGTCTCAATCTCTCCAAAGCATCGCTAGCTATCCTTAGCGCATGCGACACTGCAAAGGGTGACTCGTCTCATCCAGACCAGGCCTTACACCTCGCGGCAGCAATGCTTTTTGTAGGGTTTCGGAGCGTGATTGGTACAATGTGGTATGTGGCTAACCTAATTGACGAACATGCATTATTGTTAAATAACTCGCTTCAGGTCTATGCATGATTTGGACGGGCCCACCGTTTCTAAAGATTTTTACCAACATTTGTTTGGAGCGGGATCTGACAGTGTTATCGATCCGGATAATGTAGCATATGCATTTGATGCCGCAGTGCAGGTGCTTCGACAATCGGGTGTTCCTGCTATCCGGTGGGCACCATACGTCCACATGGGAGTATGAGCTTGAGCAGTATCCGAACGAACCCAGAACCTAGGTGTAACGATCATAATGTTTATAACATGTTAGATACGGATGGACATGAATTACACTTCACAACTAACTACATACTACTGCGGACGGCCAAGCCCTGTGAAATTTCTTGAGGTACTTAGGCGTTGAATTGGAGCAGCGAAACTACTAATATTTGTTGTTTGTGCACATGCACCGACTGACTAGACACATGTTGTAGGGGAAGCTGCATATGAGAATGCACAAGCGAGAAGATCATAAGCTGATATACCGAAGCCTGTTGGACTTCTCCCCCAATGCACAATGAAGTCCTTCCGTGATCGCCAACCATTCCTGTTCACATAAAAGGCGGATTCTAGAGACGCACTGCGATGATGGTTTCTCCGTTGGGGCCCATTCGATTCGTCGGTCTCGCTGCTCCGGCTGTCACTCTCAAAATCGGTCCCCAGTCGCCCGTCGTCGCCTTCGAACGAGATGCCGATGTGAGGTGACACTACGCCACCGCCGTTTCCTAGCGTGTAGACTGGTAGTGCGCGAATACGCGGAAGTGGGCGGAAGTGATGGGAGAGCGTGGTTGTTATTATTTTGATACGGCCGGGGCACACCCGCGCCAGGAGTGCCGTGCTGTTGGTAAACTTGGTGCTGATACGTCTGGGCTGGTGTGAGACTGGTGCGCATCAACGCCTCGAGCTGAGGATCTAGCGGCTCCTCAGGGCGTGGTGCGATGATGACATGGGTGTAGTGCGCGCTTGCCATGAATCGCGCGTGGTTGTGCATGTTGGGCGGCGGGCCGAGATGCGGTTGGAGTGGCTGTTGATTGCCCGGCTGAGGTGCGTAGCCAGCGCCCGCAGGCGCGTTGTAGACACCTGGAGCGCAGTTGGGGTAATACGGCAGTGAGACCTGAGATGGAGCGGGCGAGGCTTAGTACTGCGGATGCATGGCCAGGTTGGGGGAGGCAACAGGATGGGCAAGCGGGTAGGCTTGGTGCTGGTGCGACTGTTGCGGTGGTTGTGCTGCCCATACGCGCTCTGCATGTAGGCAGACTCATACGATTGCCGTCTCTCTGCGCATATCTGATGTTGATAAGCACACTGCTGCTGAGTTGGGCCTGGGGGATACGGCACATACGCGGCCTGAGGCGGATAGTTCCTCAGGAGAGGTGTGGGCTGAGAGGGTGGGGGGTTGGCGCAGCCGGAAATATCCTGATACTTAGGCGGCGTGCCGCCTGTTGTCCGGACGAGGACCGAGCGGTCTGTGGTCCATTGGACGCGGAGTTTCCTATAGATCAGACAGCAGGATTGGTTCTGTGAATGAGGGGGGCGGCAAAGGAGGCGGTTGAGGGACGGAACGAGGAGGGATGGAGGAAGGGAGGCAAGCGCGGACTCCGCCCCCGACGTGGTCAACTTCGCGGCGGCAGCAACGAAGGCTCGGTCAAGGCCCGACTTGCCAGTGGTGAGTAAAAACGAACAAATAATTGTGACCATTTCACCTTTATAGCCTACCATCACATCTTCCCTCCTACCACTAGTAGCATCCTACATCATACGTTCATCATCATCGTCCACGCCGCACCCCACCACTGCTGAGTCGTCGGTATGAACAACCATATTCAAAAGCGACGAAAGAGACTTCTAGCCTCTGCGAACTCTTCAGATGATTTTTTTTCTCTTTTTTTTTTTTTTTTTTTTTTTTTTTTTTTT